>OU795044.1:5368432-5493669 GCA_917208275.1 Patella pellucida
GCGACTGGGTTAATGAAGACGGTCGTTTGTCATCTACTATTACTAAAAATAACCACGCATTTATCGGACAATATTAAAAAATTCACGACTTTATTCAAGCTGAAATGTACCCAAATTAATTACTAAACATTCGATTATACATAGCTAAATATGCCTATTGTAGGCCTTTCTTTAGGCCTTAAATAATGTTATATTCACTATTTATTTGACATTAATTAATTAATAAGCCTGCGATATTTGTTGCCTTATGATCCCATTTGCTGCATAAATTTCCTTATCGATTTAACGACTTTAGTAATGATGATCGATGCTATGTGGAACTTTCGGTCGCTTTTTTCGATCGCTCATTTTCAGCAAATTGCCTTTACATTATCTAGTTTTTTACTGAGATACATATGGTTTAATTATATTTTAATAATTCGCTTGCACGAAGAAAACCCACGGGGTTGGACAGGCGACCCTACTCCTTGTCACATACAACCGAGGACTCGAAACCACGCCAGTTGATCTCAATGACAGGCTTTATGATACAGCACACACGTGATAACCATTCGGCCATTCACCCCCCCCCCCCCCTTTTGATGACCAGGCGTTCTACTAAACACATTTTTCATATACTGTTGTGTTGTTCAATTATCTGTTGAATGAGAAAATGACAGGCTTTATAATACAGCACACACGTGATAACCATTCGGCCACCCCCCCCCCCCCCTTTTGATGACCAGGCGTTCTACTAAACACATTTTTCATATAGTGTTGTGTTGTTCAATTATCTGATGAATGAGAAAATGAAATATGTCACTGATGGAAGTCGAATAGCCGACACAAAATCTTTACTAGATTTCATCCCCATTCAAGCAAGATAATATCTCAATTTAAAAAGAATAATTTTTCTCTTGACTGCAAGACGCCAGACTTACAGAATAAAAATAAACAAGCAATTTATGTAAATATTTCAGACAATCGCGTTTCACGTAAAGCCATAGATATCGACCAATCCTTCGAGACGGTGGAGTTAACCACCGGGGTTTGCTGCCTTTTTTGTGTGGACAAAAGACCCTGTCTCTTTATGTGAAGAACTGTTAAAGTGAAGTTTATTACCAGGAACATAGTTGAAATATCGACTGTTTTATTTTCAACTCGTATTACGTGAATCTATGGTTATATATTGCCCGTCTTACAGACAGCTTAGCTGTCAATAAAACCTCCAGTAACTATTGAGAACCGCAATTTACGACTAACGAATTTATGAACCTTTCAAATTGGATTCGATTATTTTCGGCCATTGTGTTGACATGTTAAATATTTGAATACGGTTATTATTCATGAATTTGGCGGTTTTAGATTTCGTTTTAAAAGCTCTGATAATAAAAACTATTTAATAAAGTCTCAGTGTTTAGTTTGCGGTGTTAGTTTATGGGACCGTCTCGAGGTGAAGAGAATATTGAGTTTCTTGACCTTGATGCTGGTGGATACACACTGACATGTAGAACGACCAGTTAAAGAAACACCAAAGAGAGAGAGAGAGAGAGATGGGGAGAGAGAGAGAGTGAGAGAGAAAGAGAGGGAGAGATAAATGGCGTTTAACGGACACTCGACACCAACTATGTCATTTCGGGACTAACACATCACACATGGTTCAATTTTAATTCAATAATTCGCTTGCGCGTAGGGGTCTTTAGCAGTGGGAGGAAACCAGAGGACCCGGAGAAAACCCCACGAGATTTGACAGGCGAACCTACTTCTTGCTACATACTTCCAGGAAATCGAAACCTCGCCAGTTGACTCAATGACAGACCTTATGATACAGCGCGCACGTGCTAACCATTCGGAAACCCAACCCTTTAAACAAATCACCAACATCACTAGTGAAATAGGGTTAAATTCTCTACTCTTCTTCACCGACCAGGGTAATGCATACGGTCTTTCGCTGAGTAGGACAAGTGTCCCAGTTTTGCACAAACCGGAAAATTGAAGATGGAGGTACGCCATTTAGTTTGTGAAAGAGACAGAAATGGGGTTTAACGTCCATTCGACACAAACAAGATCATTTCGGGACTAACAAATGGTTCAATTTTGCTTCAATAATTCGGTTGCGCGTAAAGGTCTTCAGCAGTGGGAGGAAACCGGAGGACCCGGCGAAAACCCACGAGGTTGGGCCATGTAGTCTACCAAGTAGACACAGTGGTATGGTATAGCTTTATTACGAATTCTAACTGTTAAGGGTTCCTTTGCGTCCTTAGTCCCGAAATGACTTAGATTGTGTTGAGTGGACGTTAAACCCCATTTCTCTCTCTCTCCTCTACGTCCTCGTCAACGTGTACACGGTACTTCGGTGTTTCGTCCCACCCGAACGACTACAAGTTATTTCTTGCCATTGTATCACTGACAACCGCGACCAAACATCGCGAGAAAATGCTCGGACAAAACTGAGACTGAACTTGTACTCACAGATCAATCAATACATTACATTCATTGAAAATGATACTACTAATTTGACCCAGACCGATAAATCTATCCAAATTGCAACTTAAACATGATCTACATCTAAAACCGTATACGTTACGCACGACCCAGGGCCTGGGGGTCGATCCCTGCATTGGCCGAGAAAGTTCATCCCGATTTCCGGCGTGGTTTCCCGTTGTCAGTGATGCAGGGCGGTGGGCCCGACAAAGACAGCTGTCTAGTCGTTCGGATGGGACGGAAAACCGAGGTCCCTTATACACATTGGCTGCACGTAAACGATCCTTGGCAGTTGGAAATCGATTTAGGAGCAGGCCGCTGCCCGGAAAAATTTCCCTCATAGCATACTGTATGGGGTAATAATAATAATAATAATAATAATCGCGTCATTTTACAAGGGTAGCAAATTAGGCCTGAGGCCTTTTTCAAATTTGGCCCTTGGCACAGATCGTGCGAATATGCCCGTCTTCAACAGCCCAGTTTAGGAGCAGAACAGTAGGACGTTAAACCCCATTTCCTTTCATTTTTTACGGGTAATTCGGTGTAATGGCCAAGTTATTTATATCTAATTTACTGTAAAATGCAAGACTGGCACTATGAACATGTTGTTTAAGCACTCGAACCACTTGATGGTTAATACTAGAAGTCATGAGTGGCGGTTTTCAAATATCAACGACTATAATATTTAAAAGAAGGGATAAAATTATTAACTAAACAACGGTTAAGGTGATTTATCGAGACAAGACAAGACACCACCTACACGTTCATAATGTATATTCACAAATTGTTATGGTCGCCTCAAAGAGATTAGAGATAAATCGGTCTGTAAAAACTATTATCGCTGATCTTGTTCGGTCAGTGGTATTTACGTGTGGTTTAATGGTCGACAGCGAGACATTAAGTAATATATTGTAACAAGAGGACCGTCAGGTCCGAGTGCTTTTACAATATATTACGCAATGTATTAAGCTCGAGAGCATTAAACGACTTAAAATACAGACACTCCGCACGTGCGTTTACAGTGAAATACGTCACTCCAGTCTAATATTTTGATAATGTACGATTGGCAAGTTGCCCGTACATTATTTGAAATAATGGTACGCCAACACCAAAGGGTGACGTCACGTTTGTTTTTTAATTCCTTATAATAGGCGTACATTGGATCACTATTCCACAATATTATTCCCCTCGTCACCTCTTTCATCACCTCATTTCAAATCGTACAGAGCGACCTAGCCTACTCTGCAGCTATAGGTTGTGATTTTAACGTTGTTTGTGAATTTTATGACAGTTGATTTCCAATAATGACCGGACTTCCAAAATTCTGTAGCCGTGCAGCGCTTTATTATTAATCTGGTTGGAACAGGCTTTCTGAACGCCGGGGTATAAGACGTCTTACCACCCTACATAAAATCTTAAACAATAATGCACCCCAATACTTACTAGAAATTATCCATGCCTTTGAAAGAAACACACTTAGATATAATTTAAGAAATAGTGATCATATTTCCCCACCCTTCTGTAGAACATCATTATATAAAAATTCGTTCTTCCCGTCAACAATTCGAGACTGGAACTTATTGGATTCATCAACAAAGAAAATAGAAAATATCAAAACTTTCAAAATAAAATTGTCTGAGATAATCGAGATAATAAAGGCTCCAAATTATTATGCGAGTGGTAATAGAAAGTTGTGTATTTTACACACAAAACTTCGTCATGGGTGCAGTTCCCTTAACTCAGATCTTTTTCGGATAAATTTAATTGAAAATCCTGAATGTTCTTGTGGCGCGATATCCGAAAACGCAAAGCACTATCTTATGGAATGTAATTTGTTTGATATTGAAAGAAATTAACTTTTCAATTCTATACGTAGCTTCAGCACCATAACCTTAAATATACTTCTTTGGGGTGATTCTAGATTAAATACTGACATTAACATTTATATATTTCATCAAGTACAAAAATATATTAAATCAACTAAAAGGTTCAATTTATAAGTATGCGTAGTGTAGTTTCATTTTTGTTTTGTTTTTCTATTTGCACAACTGTGTTGATTGTTGTTGTTGTTTTTTTTGTGTACGTAATACTACTACTTTGTGAGTTTCCCCTTCAAACTTTTGATTTCGATTTTTATTCGCAAGGGTGATTACTCATATTAAATTTCAAAAGAAGATACTGAATTCCCCAGTAAGATTCTTTGAGCATGTCGGAAAATTTACTTTCATAAACCAAATATCTAAGAATTTCTTCATAATGGGATTTTTAACTATCTTTTACAACATCTATATCCTCCGTTCTTGTATGTTCTTTTCAATTGTACTATCATAACTGTCAATTACAATGTATGTGGAGAGGGCATCGGTAAGTTTTCGTAACTTTTGTCCCAATCCTTTTGTACTTTATTTATGTTCTATAGTACAATAAACTATGTTTAAACAAACAAACAATAATGACGTATTCCTGAAGTTAGATCATGGAGAGAGAGAGAGAGAGAGAGGTTTAACAGCTACTCGACACGAACTAGCGCAATACCGAACTAATAAGCCCCATCTAAATGAGAGAGAGAGAGTGGGAGAGAGAGAGAGAGGGGGGTAACATTCACTCGACACAAACTAGCGCAGTTCGTATCTAACAATGGTTCAATTTTATGACAATAATTCGTATGCGAGTACGGGTCTTTAGCAGTAGGAGGAAACTACTTCCTGTCATGTACAAGCGGAGAATAGAAACCACGACGCTTGACTCAGTGACAGACCTTCTGATCCAAAGCGCACGCGTTAACTATTCGTCCAGCTACTAGTGTTATAGTTTTGGGCTAAGCCTTGATAGTACTGAACTTGATTATGTTTGTAAATATGTCAAACATTGATTTGATTTCATTTTTAAAAAAAGATCACGCCAAGAAAAAATCATCGATTCCAAACATCCTCACTACTGAATGAGAACCTTTCAAGGAGACAACAACTTGTTTTGTGTTGTTTGCAATCTGACTTGACTCGTATGGAAAAGCGTAGCCGGGAGCCAATAACAAGTCTTACGTTGTTTGCAATCTGACTTGTCCCGTATTAAAAATCTAAACGAACGTAAATGAATATTGAAGGATTATTTATTGAATAAATATATCTGAAACTAGGAATAACACAAGTACGATTGACAACCGAGAATTAATGATCTGTAGTCTCGATCGATACAGTACAAACACTCTTGTACAAGCAATCTATACAGACAACAGGATGTAGCCTCTTATGTCACGTACTTGAATACTGCCAGTAACACGTTCGGTAATGGAAAAGCCGAGTATTATCAAACTAATAAAAAAAAAATTCAACATGTTTTTTGTTGAATTTATCGGACCTGTTGTCTATAAAAAAGACAATATAACAAACTAAATCGAGTTGCAATTTTAGGACAAAAGCGTTATGTGAGTTAGTTTGGCGAGGTTTAAATAGAGAAAAAGGTGAGTTAATTTGGTAAGGATTAAATAGAGTGACGTGGTAAGAGGTGTAATGTGAGTTAATTTGACGAGGGTTAAATAGATAGAAGGGGGGGGGGTAACATGAGTTAATTTGATGAGGGTTAAATAGTGTTACAGGGGAAAAGGTGTAATGTGAGTTAATTTGGCGAGGGGTAAATTGAGAGACGGATGTAAAAGTTTAATATGAGTTAATTTGGCGAGGGTTAATTAGAGTGACTGGTATAAAGTGTAATGTGAGTTAATTTGGTGAGGATTAAATTAAGTGACGGGGGTAAAGGTATAATGAGAGTTAATTTGGTGAGTATTAAAAGGAGTTACCGGGGGAAAGGTGTAATGTGAGTTAATTTGGTGAGGGGTATAGAATGACGGGGGTAAAGGTGTAATGTGAGTTAACTTGGTGAGTGTTAAAAGAGATATAATTTATTTAAATATGGCTTAATCATTCAATTCCCATGGAGTTATCTGGAGTTACTGCTTCTCTCATATAACGTGTATGGTTTCCCTTTTGTTTGTTTTTAATGGAATTTTACCCTATTATCAGTCTTTACTATTCCCTTGATGTGCCCTCAACTACATAATAATGTATGTATGGTTTCTCATTTGTCATGATTGGTTGTCCAATTAAAATTATTAACCCCTATAATTACTTATTAATATAACCAATTATCAGTGGTCTCACGAATCCTTCATATGTACATTGCCTTTGATAATGTGTTCTTTTCACTCCTTTGATCTTGTTGTTGTCATGCATGGTTTCTTAATTGTTGTTATTGCTTGCCTATATATAATTGCTCTACACATTTGTTACTGTACTTGCTTGAAAACGTTGAGAGAATACTCTTCGAAACGTCGCCTAAATAAATCAGTAATTGTTCTTCCATAAGTATGTGTTATAGTTTAGTGAGTTTATTTGGTGATTGTTAAATTGAGTGACAGGGGTAAAGGTGTAATGTGAGTTAATTTCACGAGGGTTAAATAGCGTGACAGGGAGGGGGGGGGGGGTCTGGGGTAATTTGGTGAGGGTTAAATAAAGTGACAGGGGTAAAGGTGTAATGTGAGTTAATTTGGTGAGTGTTAGATAGTGTTACAGGCGTGTAATGTGAGTTAATTTGGTGAGGGTTATAGAGTGACGGGTGTAAAGGGTGTAGTGTGAGTTCATTTGGTGAGGGTTAAATAAAGTGGCAAAGGTGTAATACGAGTAAAGTGTGTGAAGGTGTAATGTGTGGTAAATTGTATAAGGGGTAACGGATTGAAGTGGGTAACGGATTAACGTGGGTAAAGGTGTGATGTGATTAAATTGTCTAAGGGGTAACGGAAAGAAGTGGGTAAAGGCGTAATATGAGCTAATTGTGTAAGGGGTAAAGGAATGGAGTGGGTAACGGTATAATGTGAGTAAATCATGTAAGGGGTAACGGAATGAAG
Organism: Patella pellucida; assembly: GCA_917208275.1. Lineage (NCBI taxonomy): Eukaryota > Metazoa > Mollusca > Gastropoda > Patellidae > Patella > Patella pellucida. The sequence continues at coordinate 5,375,796 of OU795044.1, forward strand.
TTAGTAAAGGTGTAATGTGAGTAAATCATGTAAGGTGTAACGGAATGAAGTTAGTAAAGTTGTAATGTGAGTAAATCATGTAAGGGGTAACGGAATGAAGTGGGTAAAGGTGTAATGTGAGTAAATCGTGTAAGGGGTAACGGAATGAAGTGGGTAAAGGTGTAATGTCAGTAAAATGTGTAAGGGGTAAAGGAATGAAGTGGGTAAAGGTGTAATGGGAGTGAATCGTGTAAGGGGTAAAAGAATGAAGTATTGAGCCAGTTTTATAGTGAATATCTATTAACAGGTTACAATTCTTCTATAAAATATAGTTTTTGCGACCTAATAAGAACCCTGACCTGTTTATTCCAGTTCCATCACTAAATGTGTCAGCATCGTCCAAATAAAACATGAAATGGGGTTTAACGCCCCCCCCCCCCCAGACTGGGTTTATGAAGACCTCCCAAATAAGTAACTTTTGGTGGTGGTGTATCTCAGTGTGCTTGTGGGCGTGTGTACCCACAATTTCTGCTATTTCAGACCGTGAATAAAGTTGCATTCACGTGACATTAGAAAATCCACTGCTAAAACATGATTCGCGAAAAACATGACGCGCTTAGAGATAGAGAAAGAAATGGGGTTTAACGTCCACTCGACTCAAACTAGGTCATTTCGAAACTAACACACGGTTTTAATTTTATTTCAATAACTCGCTTGCGCGTAGGGGTCTTTAGCAGTGGGGGGAACCGGAGGACCCGTAGAAAACCCACGAGGTTAAACAGGCGACCCTACACCTTGTCACGTACACCAGTGATTCGAAACCACGCCAGTTGACTCAATGACAGGCTTTATGATACAGCGCGCACACTTCCTGACGCGCTAGTGAGTAACCTATAGGGTAGCGCTAGACTATGTTTATCACATCGATTTTAAATGCTTTATTCATCAGTAAATATAAGCAATTTCGATTCCAGAAAATGCAGAGTGGCCCCAGACCAAGACCTCATGAGATTCCGGGCATTTTATTTTGCCTGTTAGAAGATAAAAAGCGTGTTGTTTTGTTGGGTTTTTTTTCAATTTTTTTTTCTTTTTTCACTTCCCCGGTTTGTCCGAAAACTCAGATTGCCCGTATTGGTTTGTGTTGGGGTTTTAAGAGGCGGGAAGGGGAGGTAAGTTTTCCCACAACCAGGGCTCGTGCACCTAGGAGAAGTAATATAATTTACAGACGAAAACAGGAAACCGACCGCAGGGCTAATAACAATTCCATTACGGAGACGGACATTGTAGTTTACCTTTAGCCGTTTAATCTGTTCAAGAAACAACACTCTGTCCTTGACCTATAAACTGAAATACCGTAGGCTATATTACACATTCCAGTTCTGCGACTTATAAAACTCCTCTCTGATTGTAGAACACAAGTTCATGAAAGGTTAACAGATTATAGTAAAGACAAAGGGGTATTATAATAGTGTCATTAATGACGTTGTTTAAACCTCAGCTATAGTTTGTTCTTTTTCGCAGAGAAACATAAGCCTGTGTATTGATCTCATAAGAAATATATTTTGTTGAATATGTAGCTATAAAGTATTGTACTGAACAACTAATTATTAAAATAGAATAGACATTTAAAACGGTTGTCATGCCACTACTGTCATCACGTAGTTTAAAAAAAGAATTGAAATGAAATGGAGTTTAACGTCCTACTGTTCTGAACTTGGCGAATGAAGACTGACATACGCTATACAGTGTTCTATAAGGGAAATCTCCCTACTCGGTTTTCCCCCCACCCGAACGACTAGATAGCTGTCCCTGTCAGGCCCTCAGCCCTGCATAGGTTCACGGGACCTCGGTATTTGGTCCCACCCGAACGACTAGACAGCAACCTTGTCAGGCCCTCCGTCCTGCATCACTAACAGTGGGCAACCGCGCCTGAAAATCTGGATGAACTTTCTCGGCCAATGCAGAGATCGAATACCCGACCTCCAGGCTAGCGACCCAGTGTCTTACCCACTTAGCCACCGTGACTCCCCCTCCCCCATTTACATCAAAGATTAGCCTACAGTTGCCAAGTAGTTAGTTTGATCTCATGCTTGTTCATATTATTATATTTGAACAGATTTGATATTTTTTACAAGTGGAATTCGAAAGTTGCCCTTTGGACTAGAGTATGGAACTTAACATTGAGATATAACAATGTTAATAGTCATGGTGCTACAAAAACTCTTGCCTCAATTTCAATAACGAACACACATAATCTGTTGACGTCATTGAAAGTGTGATCGGTGGTATAAACGTGGGTTTACAACACAAGAGTGGCTTACGTATGGAAGAATGAATTGTTGGGTTAATCGACCGAGTTTGATGGAATGCCTAAATCTTACTAATCTCTTGTTGATGGTAAATACTGTACGTCATGATATATCTCTATTGATATTATTGATATAGGAAAACTGACTAAAACTTGATCGTTTTCACACCACCTTATAAAAACAATCTGAAGAGCCTTTGGATTGGCAGTCTTTTATCTCGGTCAAATTGTTATTTTAGATTCCATCTACAGATTAAACAGAGACTAGTGTAGTTGGTTTTAATAAAATAAAAACAAGGACGAATCACCCAAACCATTAGACAAAATTCTGAGTCCTACAAAAACGGTATAGGCAAATTAGTGTAATCAGGCAAAATAGTGTAATCAGGCAAAATAGTGTAATCAGGCAAAATAGTGTAATCAGGCAAAATAGTGTAATCAGCATGTGGACTATTCACCGTGTACAAAATACACGACAAACAGAACAGTGGTAGCAGGTGTCCGGAAGAGTAAGCTTACCCTGCCTGGCGCCACACCCGCCAATAAAATACCATGCGATACAATGGACGGGAAGTGGGGCAAACTAATCACAAGTTTATAAATAGTCACTGAAATCACTGACAGGGGTGGCGTTGGGTATCCGCGCGAGTTAATATTATGCTCTCAAAGTTAACCAAATCTCGCCTACAAATTAAATCTAAAACAATTTTTGTTAATTATTAAGAAAAGAAATAAAGGTGTTGGAAGTTAATCTGATAACAATATTTCATGTTTAGTGTACATTTTGTATATGGAATAGTGTGCGACGGCGTAACATGAGTAAAGGGCATCAATTCTACCGTGTTATTGACGTCTTATGATGTGACGTAACATTTTACAGAGTTAACAGAAGACAAGCGCATGAAAGCGGGTGGGGAGTAGATTCCTGAATTGGTGTTATTATTCAAAAGATACATTGCCAGCGATCCGGGCAGATTAAATAAAGATCTCGCTTTTGTTTGTACTTCGTCGACTGAAAGCGACTCGAGATGTTCCTTGCATAAAACACAACCAGGACATTTCGGGATAAACATATGGTTTAATTTTATTTCAATAATGCGCTTGCACGTAGTGGTCTTTAGCAGTGGGAGGAAACCGGAGTGCCCGGAGGAAACCCACGAGGTTGAAAAGGCGCCCCTATATCCATGCCACATATGCTCACACCATGGCTCGAAACCACAACCGCAAGCCAGAGGTGGCCGGCCAGCTAGAGGTCGAAACGCGGCACTCTAGACCACTAGGCCATCCCAACCCCCAACAAATATGAAGTAACATATTATGAAATATAAATCTTTACTCCCGATATGTCGTATTTCTAGATAACCTAATATCTGGTCAACGGGGTATTGGCAGCGTTTTGAATTTTGGAGAATTTACAGACCGGTCGAAAGACTAATCAGCTTTTTTCCCATAAACAAGCTTTTAACTCAGTGAAAGCATAAGTAACCAAAAAAAAAAAAGAAAAAAATTTCAATTTTTAGAGAATTTACAGACCGTCAGCTTTTTTCCCATAAACAAGCTTATAACTTAGTGTAAGCATAGCTAGCAAAAGAAAAAAAAACACCAAAAAACAAGGCTCCTCAGAAGAGTCTCTACTTATGGCTGGTTTAGACGTAAAATGTCGCCGAGGAATGCAATCTTAACAGCTGACTTGGAAATTAATGATTTGACATCTACACATTTGAGAATATTGCCAGGAACTTATAGATAGTCTACAAACGATAAAGATACACTTGTCCCTTGGTACAATAGGTTTAACGTGCAAGAGACAGTTGAGGAAACTCGCGTAAATATCTGAAATTAAATGGGGTTTAATGTCCTACTGTTTTGTTCCTAACCTGGGCTAATGAAGATGGACATACGTCATACAGTGTGCTACGAGGGAAAATTCCAACTGCCAAGGGACCTCAGTTTTTCGTAGCCAGAAGAATCTAATGTTATGGATTAGGGAAAATAATGTCGGTGTTGTGATTTCTCCTGAAAGAGATAAACAGACAGATACCGCACCGTCGACAGTTAAGCTGAAACGTCGCTGTCCCAATCTAATTAAATAATATATACATCTATATTTCGTTTCGCTTTTTATACTTTCGATGGCCTACACTACATGATTGTGGATCTAACAAGTTATAGTGGGAGTTCACGTTCTATGACGTGATGTACCAAGCAAGCGACATTAGACCCGATAACGTCAGTCATTCGATTAACCAATTAGCAGCCGCCATGCTTTTTAAAATCTACTTTTGCGTTGTTTTGATTTCTATCGCTGGTAATGTCGACCCACTGTTCCGCATAAAAAGGTCAAACGCTCGATTCGACAGACCACGAGTTAAATAACTAGTCTTCCAGATCCAATTGTAGTTAAGACAAGTAAAAACGAAAGTTTGAACTATAAAAAAAACGAAACGAAATTAGATCTGTGTTTTAATCAGATTGTCGTTGTTCGATCAAAATTCCTAATGAATGCACCTGTTCCTTTTCTTTTACCTAGTTGGGGCGATTTCCCTACACATTTACACCCCAGTTGTCTAAATTATCTTGTACGTTAAATACCAGAGTCTGCAGAAGTTAGGGGTAATTTTTAAACGTGGCTGTCTAGAAAACTAACAACATTTAATTCCTGATGGAAAGTGATAATGTCTCTTTAATTATTGACCATATTATCGTCTCTCTTAAAGCCCCAATATCACTCTTGTTGTAACTGAATAATATATCCGAATCTGTTAAAGACCCAACACCACTCTTGTTGTAACTGAATAATATGTCCCAATCATTATTCTAGTCAACAAATTGTACTATTTTACAATATTCCAATTAGGTGATGATACAAATTTCATATACACACCTAATTTTAAACATTTGGAAAAATTCAACTACATGGTTTGATAAGCTTTACGTAATCCTTTTCAAATGTAACTTAGATTTAAAAATATTTTCACACCCTCTGAACAAGTAAAATAGGGAGTAATTTAATTTACACAACAGGTAGGACACTTAAACATCTATTACTTAGAATAAGGCTATTTTTTCTGGAGCTGTCAAGCCAGCAAGAGTGTTATTGTCCCTTAAAAAATATTTTCACTGTAATTCTGTAACCCGTTACATGTCGTCTAAAGACGGAGATAAAAACCGTCTACCGACTTTACAATTTCCCAAAGATGTAAGAAGACTATCGTATGTGGAATCTGCATCACTGCATCGAGACGCCATGGCGTGTATAAATCACACGTTGTCTACAGAAGCTCGTGATTTAATTTCCTTTAAAGCAAACATCGATTATTTATCGGTTGACTTTATCTTGGACTCGACATAACAACTATAAATGTCATTCCTTCTTTATGTCTTCATCTCTGTTTTACTCCCCGTGTTTTTGTCTTTCATCTATATTTCCATTCATCTCGTGGTGACGTTTATCACGTTTTACTCCCAGTGTTATTGTCTTTCATCTATATTTCCATTCATCCCGTGGTGACGTTTATGTCTTTATCCCCGTTTTACTCCCAGTGTGTATGTCTTTCATCTATATTTCCATTCATCCCGTGGTGACGTATACGTCTTCATCTCCGTTTTACTCCCAGTGTTTTTGTCTTTCATCTATATTTCCATTCATCTCATGGTGACGTTGATGTCTTCATCCCCGTTTTACTCCCTGTGTTTTTGTCTTTCATCTATATTTCCATTCATCTCGTGGGGACGTTTACGTCTTCATCCCCGTTTTACTCCCCGTGTTTTTGTCTTTCATCTATATTTCCATTCATCTCGTGGTGACGTTTCATTCCTTCATCCCCGTTTTACTCCGTGTGTTTTTGTCTTTCATCTATATTTCCATTCATCTCCGTTTTACTCCCTGTGTTTTTGTCTTTCATCTATATATTTACATTCATCTCCGTTTTACTTCCTGTGTTTTTGTCTTTCATCTATATTTCCATTCATCCCCGTTTTACTCCCTGTGTTTATGTCTTCATCTCCGTTTTACTCCCTGTGTTTATGTCTTCATCTCCGTTTTACTCCCCGTGCTTTTGTCTTTCATCTATATTTCCATTCATCTCGTGGTGACGTTTCATTTAATATTGGGTTTTAAAAACTCGTCATTTCAGCAACGTATGGCACACACGTCTGATTGGAACTACTGTCATGCTCCCGGATTATCAACGGCGTTTCCCTTGACGACGCAGTTGACAAATGTTTTACCATACAAAGATTTCAAGAACAAGTTTGCGAGGAAAATTCTACACGCTCTTCAAAGGGAGCAATTGTGAGAACTTTTTTGTAAAAGCGGCTAGCTTTCCTCATAAGTAAATCGGTGCCTCATCGCAATTGTATAGGCATAGGTACATATTACTTGCCGTCATACAGCCGAGGCTAGATGCAGGGTACCGAAATCTGCGTGGTTTGCCGAGTGGTTTGATTTGTTAAGTTGTTATTTTAGCAATGTGTGGCCCATAACTTTGTAGCCCCAAGAACAACGTGGATGGATTTAATAGTCCAGAAATCCACGAGCGTCATCATCCTGCTATCATCGTGGTTGGTGACCACGAACCTTATTAAACTGTGTGGGTTGTGAAGTTAGTTAACCCATAGGAGTTACCATTTTGTTTTTTCAACGATGTGTGGCATGCCAAACACGGTGGATGTGCTTCGTACTCAAGAAACACGAGCGCGTCACCATACTGTCATTTCAGTAATTACGTTTTCGAATGCCCAAACCAAACACAAGATTCATCTACGCAATTTGTCCGAATAGTGCACTGGACATATTTGGGTCGGCAAAAAGGTTCTTGTTTTATTTGCATTGGTGGTGATCTGGTTCTTTGAATTTAAGTCGATTTCCTGAGAAGGATTTTAATGTGAGAAACAATACTAGAAACTCTCCCAACATTATGGATGTAAATCCCGGATCCCCGCCTACATGAATCAAACAAGACCCATTCTAATACATTACATTATCAAGAGATGCAGCGTCAGAGATATATATCTCCCGCCAAATACTCAACACAGATTTATCATTGTCGACAATCGTAGCTATCGGTGTAAGCGTTCTTCGTACATCCAGTGTTATTACATCTCAGGAAGAACATCAATCATTGTTGACGTTATCTTAATAACTGTGATCTCGACTATAGCTTCGTACATTAGGTGTCATTACGTCCCGAGAAACCTATAAATCTATTTGAGTAGCGACGCTATCTAAATCGAGGATAGATAGCTTCGGTCTTCCAGATTATATATTATTTATATAGCTTTAAGACGTCCGGGTGTTGAAGCCCCTTGGGTACACATGGACGATAAGCGAAATCCGTAGAATTGCTCGGACAGCAATGATAAGTGGTGTAATAGTTAACGACGTCGACATAGCTTCGCAAGTTAGCCCAAGTCTGCCATTTTAAGACGACAAATTTGGATTAAGATAAGGTAGCTTTATAAAAATAAATATTATTGAAGACAAATTCCAATCACGCCCCATAAGCTGGCAAATTTTCTTCCAAATAAGTATGAACGAGACACATTAAATAACCTAAAAGCTAATGGCAAATAGAGTTTAACATCCTATTTATCTGCACATACTGGGCTAATGACGACGCTATGAAAGGACCGTTTTGTTTAGTAATCTAAAATATTAGTCACCCAGCTAAACATTAGTCACTCAGCGAACCATTAGTCACGCAGCTAACCATTAGTCTCTCAGCTAACCATTAGTCTCTCAGCTAACCATTAGTCACTCAGATAAACATTAGTCACTCAGCTAACTATTAGTCACTCAGTTAAACATTAGTCACCCAACTAAACATTGGCCATTAGCCAACCAGCTAAACATTAGTCACTAAGCTAAACATTACTGATCCAAAACATTAGTCACTCAGCTAACCATTAGTTACCCAGCTAAACATTACTTACTCAGCTAAACATTAGTGAATCAGTTAAAAATTAGTGAATCAGTTAAACATTAGTCAATCTGTTAAACATTACTCAATCAGTTAAACATTACTCACTCAGTTGAACATTAGTTATTCAGCTTAACATTACTGATTCAAAACATCAGTCACTCAGCTAAATATTAATCACTCAGCTAAACATTATTTACTCAGCTAAACATTAGTGGATCAGTTAAACATTGGTCAATCAGTTAAACATTACTCACTCAGTTGAACATTAGTAACTCAGCTAAACATTACTGATCCAAAACATTAGTCACTCAGCTAAATATTAAACACTCAGCTAAACATTAGTCACTCAGCTAAACATCAGGCACTCAGCTAAACATCAGGCACTCATTTAAACATTACCCATTCAGCACTGAGCTAAACATTACTAATCTAAAACCTTAGTCATTCAGCTAAACATAAGTCATTTAGTCATTCAGCTAAACATTACTTACTCAGCTAAACATTAGCTATTAAGCTCAACATTAGCCACCCAGTTAAAAAAAAGTCACTCAGCTAAACATTACTCACTCAGTTAAATATTTCGCACTCAGCTAAACATTACCAATCCAAAACATTAGTCACTCAGCTAAACACTTGTTACTCAGCTAACCATTAGTCACTCGGCTAAACATTACTGACCTAAAGCATTAGTCACCCAGCTAAATATTAGTCACTAAGCTAAACATTAGTCACTTAGCTAAACATTATTCACCAAGCTAAACATTAGTCACCCAGCAAAACATTAGTCACTCAGCTAAACCTTACTCACTCAGCTTAACCTTACTTACTCAGCTAAACAGTACTCACTCAGCTAAACATTAGTCACTCAGGTATACATTACTCACTGATCTAAAACAGTACTCGTTGAGCTAAACATTTGCAAATATTATACGTTTATCCATTGATTGGTTAAAAAAAACACTTTCGATACACATCACACTTAATGTTGGCAATTTCGAGCGCTTTATCAAAGATTTCTTGAGATGATTGACCAGGTTCTGAAGAGTGAGAATTTCCCGTAATAACTATTCAAATTTAAATTAAGTGCATAAGGGGGTGTGAAAAGTCGCTGTTAAATCAAGATATGTGGTATTACTGATGGTAACTACGTTTAAATAAACAACCATTCTCGTTTAGATGTATATCTAAACACATTATAGACAGTATGAAATATAGATATCTTTGGTTTGAAGCGGTCAACAATTCCATTCGGCTCGTATCTCCTTAGAAATGTTTTAGACTCGGTTTTTAACCAGGAGGAGGGGGTGGCTGAATGGTTAGCGCGCAGTATCATAAAGCCTGTCATTGAGTCAACTGGGGTGATTTTGAATTGTCGGTTGAATGTGGCAAGGAGTAGGGTCGCATGTCCATCCTCGTGGCTTTTTTCCGGGTCCAAAGATCTCTACGCGCAAGCCAGGTATCGAAATAAAATGAAACCATATGCCAGTCCCGAAATGACCTAGTTTGTGTCGAGTAGACGTTACACTCCATTTCTCTCTCTCTCTCTTACTCTCCCCCTCTCTCTCTATCTTTCTCTAGGTTCTCGCTTGCATTGCCCATGGGCGGCATCTTGGAGCTCACAAGAAATGTCTACGTAGTCGTTGGTATGAAACTGAAAACCGGGTTTCACACAAACGAACCCCTGGAAGTTGGAATTGAAAAAGGAATCGGCAGAAACGACATTCACCAAACAGACCTTGTTCCATCGCATAGAAATGACAATTACCGTTGGTGTTCATTGTACGCTACAGGTTGTTCACGTACCTTCCTTTTTGCCTGGAGGTTATTTTAAAGTTAGTTAAGCTAGTCTATGGATTCATAGCTGCAAAGTGAAAGCAATGGCCCCAATGGTCCATCTAGGCATTTCAGTCAATGAACGGACCATATTATTAAACCCCTATTGGGAATACGAACCCAAACACTAACTGGTCGAGGTGAAAATAATTCACCACTGACCCATCTAGGTATTTCAGTCAATGAACGGACCATATTGCGAATACGTTCCCAAGCACTAACTGGTCGAGATGAAAACAATTCCCCACTGGTCCATCTAGGTATTTCAGTCAATGAACGGACCATATTGCGAATACGTTCCCAAGCATTAACTGGTCGAGGTTTGTTTTGCTATAATAAAGCCGTTGATTGTACAGTGAATTATAGAAACGATAAATTGCACCTTTACACGACGACCAGCAATAAACCAGGAGAAACACGACAACTTTCTATTATCAAACATCGATTAACAGACTTCAATAAAGAGAGTTTAATTTACTAACTATTCAACTAGCTGTGGGTATTGAAGCTACAATTTCAAATTTTTTAAAGTTATATGAAGGCAATGGGATAACAAGGGAGGTAATTGTGTTAACATCGATTAACAGTCAATAAAGAGAGTTTAATCTACTAACATTCTGTTCGATCTCTAGTTGTGGGTAGGCTATTAAAATAAACATTGATTTTACTGGTTATTTTGATACTGGATAAACAACACCTACATGATGGAAAATGAGCTGGGTTTCAACTTCGTCATGCAATCGTGCAAATACTTCCCCAGAAAGGGCGGGTGAATTACCATCGATTCAAGCTTAGTAAACGACAGATCATAAAAACAACCTTGCAATCGTGCACCTACTTACTTCCCACAGAAAGGGCGGGTAGGTCACCAAATGGTATGATACGGGAATACGTCATCGATCCAAGTTCTGTAGTGTCGCTGTCCCGTTTGTACGTAAAATGAGTAACGACACATCATAAACAAACTTGGTTTCAACTTGTCATGCAATCGTGCACATACTTCCCCACAGAAAGGGCGGGTGGATTACCAAATGGTCTAATACGGGAATAGGTCACTGATCCAAGCTTAGTCGTTTCGCTGTCCCGTTTGTACGTGAAAAGTAGTAGAGTAACCTGGCTAACTCCGCGGGTTTTCTCCGGGTTCTCTGGCTTCCCACTTCGTCATGCAATCGTGCACATACTTCCCCACAGATAGGGCGGATGGATTACCGATCATCGATCCAAGTTTAGTAGTGTCGCTGACCTGTTTGTACACAAAAAGTAGTAGAGTCACCTGGCTAACTCCGCGGGTTTTCTCCAGGCTCTCCGACTTCCCACTACAGATTCCAAAGTAAATGATCATCCTAAAGTGACTTAGTTTGTTTTGATTAGGCGTTAAACTTAATCGCTCTCTTACCACAGATTGGATTTAGGAGAACCAAGTGTCTCTCAATATTTCAGAACGCGGCCAACAGGCGCTTATATTTACCATGGTATTACAATAGCAATATGTAGACACCAGAGCGAATTTAGCTTAAGCTAACTTATTAGCTTAAAGTAATGCTAGCTTAGTTTCACTTATTAGCTTAAAGTAATGCTAGGTTAGTTTAACTTATTAGCTTAAAGTAATGCTAGCTTAGTTTTACTTATTAACTTAAAGTAATGCTAGCTTAGTTTAGCTTAAAATAATGCTAGCTTAGTTTTACTTATTAACTTAAAGTAATGCTGGGTAGTTTAGCTTAAAGTAATGCTAGGTTAGTTTAACTTATTAGCTTAAAGTAATGCTAGCTTAGTTTTACTTATTAACTTAAAGTAATGCTAGCTTAGTTTAGCTTAAAGTAATGCTAGCTTAGTTTTACTTATTAACTTAAAGTAATGCTGGATTAGTTGTACTTATTAGCTTAAAGTGATACTAGATTAGTTGTACTTATTAGCTTAAAGTGATGCTAGATTAGTTTAACTTATTAGCTTAAAGTAATGCTAGCTTAGTTTCACTTATTAGCTTAAAGTAATGCTAGGTTAGTTTAACTTATTAGCTTAAAGTAATGCTAGCTTAGTTTTACTTATTAACTTAAAGTAATGATGGATTAGTTGTACTTATTAGCTTAAAGTGATGCTAGATTAGTTGTACTTATTAGCTTAAAGTGATACTAGATTAGTTTAACTTATTAGCTTAAAGTAATGTTACCCTAGTTTAACTTATTAGCTTAAAGTAATGTTACCCTAGTTTAACTAAATAATTAAAGTAATGCTAGGTTTAGTGCACGAAGATGGTAGAATGTCATATACAACTGGCGGTAGTTTTCTCTTTGATGTGCATAGCAGTTATATCTCATAACAACCTGTCATGACGTCATCATAGGTTGATATTCTGTTCATATCAACCGCTGATGACGTCGTGACAGGTTGATATGAAATATCAACCGCTAATGACGTCATCTCAGGTCGATGTATTCGACTCCTATCAACCGCTGATGATCGAAATAATAAATAACAAGAAACACAGAAATAAATTTTTATTTTTATAACAATTAAAAAGTATTATGGTACAGTTTGTAACATTCAAGACAGAAATAAACGGCGTACTTATCGGCATATTTAAATCGGTTATCCATACTCGACCATGTCTAAGATATCTTTCAGAATCATTTTTTCCGTACACACACAACGCCTTTTGATCCAAATTTTCTTTAGGTTTGAATAGATCCTCATCGATAGTTGCATCCACATCAATTCCATCGTCAATTTGTTTACTTAAGGGGTTGATTATTCGTCTGACTTCGTATTCCTATCCATTTTTATTGTTCTTTTGCTATTCAATTCTTCAAAATGGCGGATTGTAAACAAAACAACTACGTAATTGCACGTGACTAATTCGGTAATATTCGTTATTTGACGGAAAGTACCGAGTAGGTAGCCCAATCGTCGTTGGCCTGTAATGGAAGAGTCCATTTAATTTAAGGGTGGGCGTTGTATATGTCAGATATTAACCAATCATACCTCAGTTGCTATATTTATATCACCCTTGGGCTGCGCCGCGGGTTATATAATATAGCTACCTCAGGTAGGTTAATATCCTATACATAAAGTAACGCTATTGTTACGTTGAAGTGTCATATGAGATACAATGCAAATTTCTGCAGATAATATATCGACTACCCTGACAAAACGGTATGTTAATACTTGTAGAATTAACTAATGGGTTTACAAACAAAATGGGAATTGAACGCTAGTTTTTGTTCAAATATTTGTAACAGATTGCCTGAAGCACAGGAAAAACAAGTTAGGTTGTACTCAGTGTAAAATTCGTTTTCCGTGTACGCGTTAGGAAAAAATATGTATTTTCAGAAGAAAAAAACAAAATTGAATTATTGAATTAAATGATGTTCTGAAACTTAAAATATTAACGTCGATGAAAATGTCGGTATGATGCCAATGTTATAAGAACATTCCATGTATTCGGCGAAACGCATCGAGAGAGAGGGAGAGAGAGAGAGAGAGGGGGGAAATGGGGTTTAATGTCCACTCGACACAATCTAGGTCATTTTAGGTCTAACACACGGTTTAATTTTATTTCAATAATTCGTTTGCGCGTACAGGCCTTTAGCAGTGGGGGAAACCGGGGGACCCAGAGAAAACCAAGAGGTTGGACAGGCAGCCCTACTCCTTGTCACGTACAACCGGGGAATCGAAACAACGCCAGTTGACTCAATGACAGGCTTTATGATACAGTACCCACGTGCTCCTTTTTTTATAAATCTTTATTAACAGAAGAATATTTACGTTAACAGGCATCATATAATACAACTATGTACATAATGAATAAATAAATGTATATAATACAAGGTTAAAAGTTAGTAATTTAATAAAGGAAGGTTTAAAAAAATCTATGTACATATTAAACGACGCCTGTATTTAAAGCTGTATACGTGCTAACCATTCCCCCCCCCCCCCCCAAAAAAAAATAAATAAAATAAAATTACTCATTGAAAACGGGCCCATGAAATGCGGCCTTTACGCGAAAGTACAGAACATTGACGGAGTTGGAATTCATGCGCAGCACAGCCTCGTGTGCAGCGTACCAAATCACGTGATCAGGAGCATTCCCGTATGGCAAAAACAAGGCGATGTTTACCAGCTACTATTGTATAAACATTTAACCGTTTCGCAAGTTCAATAAAGTTACGGACATATTTGAAGCAATGCAGGTGCACACACGTAGGTACATTTAATATAAAGGATACTATGTATACATATACCCGATGAAAACTGTGATTGGTAAAAACTGCTTCTATTTTTCCGTCAAAATGTTTGCTATAATTAACTAAAGTGAAAGTAAATAAATAGTTTCCATACAGAGCGTGAATCAATCAATGCATCTCCGCAAAGCTTCGTGATTAAATCAAATATTAGTAATACAGTCGATTTGTCCAACTTGTGGCGTAAACCCTATTGCTAAATGATGTGCGCATATCCATAAGATTGGAGAATCTATCAACTAATGTTCACAATAAAAGTATTTAAACCCCACATAAATTATAATTAATTTATCAATGATTGTCAACCTGATGATAATATGTAATGAAATCGGGTTTAACATCCTACTCTTCTGCTCCGACTGGGTGTATAACGACGGACATGCTGCCCTGACAGCGGCGCTACGGTCTATTCCAACTGTCAAGGGGTCGTTTACATGCACTCCGTCCTAAACGACCGCCAGATGATCTTTCTGGGCCAACACCGGGATCGAACACGGGACCTCCAGGTTAGCGAGCCTACATCTTACTCACTGAACCACCGTGCCCCCCCCCCCTCCTGGCGATTATATTAAGTCCTTGGTAATTAATATTACAACGCAGTCAAGAAAACGACAACAGAAGAAACATTAAAGCTTTGTAGATTTTTGCCGATCGGTGATGTTAGTTATCTATTTTCCGTGATCTGACAAGTCACTAGTCAGCAACATGGGGTGGCCAGAATGAGATTTTTACAACGTTATAAATCAAATGGATCACTCAACGCTTATTTTGACCGCAATTACCCAGACTACATATTGTGTTTATTTATTGAATCGTAGAGGGGGTTGGATGGCAGAATGGTTAGCATGTGCATGCTGTATCATAAAGCCTGCCATTGAGTCAACTGTGATTTCGAATCCTCGGTTGTACGTCACAACGATAAGGGTTGACTGTCCAACCTCGTGGGTTTTCTCCGGTTTCGCCCCACTGCTAAAGACCCCTACGCGCAAGTGAATTATTGAAATAAAATTGAACCATATGTTAGTCCCGAAATGACCTAGTTTATTTTGAGTGGACGTTAAACTCCCATCTCTCTCTCTCCTCCCCCTTTCTCTCTCTCACTCTCTATCTCTCTCTCGAATTATAGAAATATAGTCATATTGGGGAGAACCAACATCCATCCATCGCTGTGATGCAATGCACACCTTTGTTAAAGAGCTCAACTAACGAATACTCGCGCAAAACTATTGGTCTAAAACAAACATCTATATACGCCGTTTATAAATAATTAAATATTTCACAATAAAAATCAATTGGCATACGACAGCCTGCTATTTATATTAAATTTACAAATAACTCATATTTATTCGACTCGTCGTGTGAATAGAGAAAACTGTCATGCTCTCTGATTCTCCAATCAGACTAAATTTATATTCAAACTTGTAACTGTCCTGGCGCGTAGAATTGTGCCTGGCTTCAGTAGCCATGGTGATTAAATTAGGCACCGTCCAGATAAATACAATTTCAGTAATTCCTACAATATCTTTAATATGTGATTAAACGGGCTATTGGAAATCAATTATATATATATTAAGATTGATAGGTTGCCTCGACTGTTGGGCTCCATACTTAAAGTAGCTAAATCTCTAACTCAATATCATCCAAAGTCTTACACTTTGAAAACATGAATTATTTGTCAATTTAAATCAACACTGATGTTGTCATCTAACCGGGAAAAGGTGGGCTTCTGATATCCAATATTTAAGACAAAATAAACATTTTACCTTTGGTACACGAATCTTGTAACATAGTGCGTAGACATATTTCACCATATTGTATCTGGAGAGCACGCGCAAAAGACGGGAATAACCAGACGCTAGAAATTTCGGTTGCGACTCCTGTCGTATTTCGCTGGACATAACTGATTTGACATTAGATTTAGAACGGAAACAATTGAATCTAAATTAGTGCATATACAATCAGATTACATTATTATATGCGTTGCGACCCATTTGGGGCAATTTCTTGATCCCAAATATTACCGATTTAGCTCCATTAAATGTACCAGCTTCGATCATCCAGCCCATAATGTCTTCTCTTCAACTACAAATAGAGTTTAATTTGTTTTTGTTGTGTCTCATTTTGCAAACAATTTTTTTTTTAAAAATATATTCTATTGCGTTCCGCGATTTAAAGGCCTATAGTATTGATTTTCTCTAAAAAGATCTAACTAAATCGTTGTCAGCTGTCTAGATGAAACGACCAGCCTAATATTCCGAAATTCTGTAAATTGATTTTCAATGTATCTAAGATAACAACTGGAAGATTCCGAAACCGGTTAATCTTACAGAATCAACAAATTAGTTTGATTAATTACATTAATGAATGTTTGTTTACAGTAAAGGGTCGATCAACAAATTACAGAATCAACACATTAGTTTTATTAATTATATTAATGAATGTTTGTTTACACTAAAGTGTCGATCAGTATCCTGGGACCATGTGGTGTCCACGTTCCTCGCATTTCATCAGTCATTAAATCGATTTTCTGTGTGAATAAGATGGTCACTCGAAGATTAAATGGGCAATAGCGCCTTAGAGATCTTGTCCGCTTGATATAACAATGCTTTTCCATTTCATGTGATTAGAGAGAACGAGAGAGAGAGAGAGAGAGAGAGAGAAGAGAGAGATGGGGGGTCAACGTCCACTCGACACTAACTTGGTCGTTTCGAGAGTAACATATGGTTTGATTTTATTTCAATAATTCGCTTACACATAGGGGTCTTTAGAAGTAGGAGGGAACCGGTTGACCCGGAGAAAACTCACGAGATTCGACACAACCGTGATGTGATTAGACTACTGTAACGTTTACATATCTGATTTTACAGTTATGCAAAATATCTGAGACAAAATCTTCCGGCCAGTTAATTATCAACTTTCGGGGAGCACCAATATTTTAGTGGTTTTTAATACGTTTTAAACAATGACTCGCTCAAGATACAGTGGTTAATGTTTATATAGGTTTGTGACTCTATAGTTAGGCCTTTTTAGACATACATTATGCAAGAGCTATTCTTCCTTTTGCAGCTAGGTCTTTCTTTAGGCCTGAAATGTTATCTAAACTATTAATTAATTAGATATTAATTAACATACCCAGACCATAATCAACTGTCGATATCATCGCTAAACTGGATATTTACTGAATTAGGATCCGATTTGATTTAACCATGAAATGGATAAACGAGACTATGCTTTTTATTGTTCCGACTTAAGTAATGATGACTGGGGTTAGACCGAAAATTTAATTGCTAAATTATTGGTTCCGAATGGATCAATTTCCATCAAATTCCCTTTACTTTAGCTACTTTTTAAGTATTACAGTGCGAACTGTCAGCTCTGTCTCGAATCTCCCATAATGCATCTTTAAGTAATTATTTTGGAAAATAAAAACGTTCGACATAATATAATTAAATGTTAGAATTGGTAGTAGTGTAAGCCTCAGTGGTGACTGGCTAATGCGAAATATTACTAACTATACTTGCTTGAAAACGTTGAGAGAATACTCTCAGTAATTGTTCTGTATGCGTTATAGTTTATTGCTCTACCCAGTTACTAAATGCCCCTAAATGATGATTAGTACTAACCCGTTGATCAATAAATATAACTAACCTTAAACCTAAATATTTTGTTCATCAATAAATAATCTCGACCCCCTGTTGATGAAAAACAAAACGATGGAGGCTTTAAATGAGTTCTTTCACGCAATGATAATAATAATGTGTCCTTTGTAAAAAAGAAAAAGTATTTCAAATGAGTATTTAGTTTCGCTGAACTATAGGATAATATTCACAATTAATGACTTCTATTTGCCTGGTAAGACTGCAGATAAAACATTTCAAAGAAAGCGATCAATGTACAGCTCAACTAAACATTGAACTCAATCAACCTAAGATGGGATGTTCTAGAGAGATAGGGGTTCACTATTCTGCCGCTTTAAGAAATTATCTAAACAAAACGAAGCCTAACCCTAATTAAAGATACCGGTGGACTAATGAAACCGCGGAATAGTGCACTTATAAATACAGGTCATCAAAACATTGAACTCAATCAACCTAAGATGGGATGTTCCAGAGAGATGGGTTCAACTAGCCCGCCACTATAAGAAATAATATAAACATGGGTATAAAAAAACCTAATCCTAACACTAATAAAAGATACCGGCGGACTAATGAACTCGTGGACTGGTGCACTTTAACGCTAACCCTAACCCAACCCCTAATAATAGAGATCGGTGGAATAATGAACCCGTGGCCTAGTTTTTTTTAAAAACAATGTTTATTCACAGAAGCTGGATTGGAGAACATAGACAGGAGTCTATAGACCCCCCCCTACATCAATTCAATTCAATTCTTTATTTCTTTTAAGTCTACTGACTCATCAGATAACATAAATACACAAACATTATAGTTACATATAAACAAATACAACCATTATAATTACATACAAAAAGTGAGCATTCCCTGTACTAGAGGTGATATCCTAGTGGTCCAACGGTCAGGGGCAGCAGATCGCAGTCAAAATAAAGGTTTCAGTCAGGATATGGAAGGGGGCTTCTCTTGCGCTAAATCCGTTTGAATTATCAATGTTTCAAACTGTCCAAAACATATAAAGTTTGACATGTCAGGGGGCCGTGTTTGTCTAGTCGTTCGGATGGAACCAAAAATTGAAGACCGCCATTGTTCACATTGACAGGCATGTAAAAAGACTCTGACAGTTGAAAATTTAAGTAGACGGGTCATTGGTTCCGGGAGGGAACAACATTTAGCCGTCCAGTTGGAACAAAAAAGCCCGAGGTTCTGTATACACAATGGCGTAGTAGTGATTCGATAAACACATCGCTATCCGGTTATAACTGCATGTCGAATGTCCGTTGTCATTAGCCCTTATTGGTTTACTCTAATAAGATCTAACTAAATCGTTGTCAATTTGACAAGGAAACTGTTTAGATGAAACGACCAGCCGAATATTCCGAAATTCTGTAAATTGATTTTCGATGTATCTAAGATAACAACTGGAAGATTCCGAAACCGGTTATATCTAATATCTCATGGAACTCTACGAAAATTATGCTAGGTCGAAATCCATTTGACTGTTTTAAGTCGAACATCTGTCCGTTATTTTTACAAGTCCAATTCGACACAAAAGCTTCCAAATCTCCCAATAAATGATTAACCCGGTTCACACAGAAAAGTTCAACCACAGACGCTTTAATGTAGTCATTAAAATGTCTTGGCTCAACCCCATTTCATTTATATCGCCTGGCAACTGTAATAATATAAAATCTAAAAACTGTTAAATCGTATTCTCATGTTTCCCCAAAATAAAATAGTTTATAATTAGCCTATGAATATTAACTCAACCCGAACCACATCGCAACTTTCTTTCACACTAAACCTTAACTCTTAACCCTTATAAGACCCAAGACAAAAATAGGTTTTTAGATGCATAGTGTTATTCAAATACGATCAAATTACAGCTACATGTCAAGTCTGAATAATAATCAACCAAAGCGAACACAACTATTTGAGGTATTAACAGTGATGATATGAATTATTTTTGAAACCATAATAACTCAATTTCTATCCACATTTGTAATTTGTATGCTTGATAACGACCAGTGAATTCTTGTCGAAACGTCGTGTGTTTATAATATATTGATTGTTATCCATAGAACTGTGTTGTGTTATATTATGTTCAGTCGCTAAATGCCTTTCAAAGATTATAACTTAATTGTCATTTCCATGTAGAATCCACCTTTTGATTGGGTTCGTAGAGTTCCCAGATTTGCTTTCAAATCTAGATTACTAGAATGACCAAAATAATATCGTCAGTAAAACATGGTCCAAATATAAAGCTAACACCGAGCGCAGAATAGATTAGACACTTCAAAGGGTCAACCCCGATAATGTTTTTGAGAATAAAACTCTTTAATTTTGTGTTAAAACCCATTAAGATCCCCTACCTTAGGGCCGAGCAACTAGCTCAAAATATGTGATACGTTTTCAAACAAAGATGAAGACTGTGGGTTTTAAAATGGAGTCCGATGTACCAAACTGTATTATGCGGTGATTTTATATAACCAGACTTTTATTTTATAAAAATAATGTGTCGGTGAAATTAACCTTTTGTTATCAAGTACAGCACATGGACCATTCACCGTGTAGACCTCTAAAGGAACGAAAATCGATTATCGGGTCACCCAACGAAAGAATTGACCCGAAATCTTAAAAGGGTTACACGCCGGATAATTTGTTTTAACGCTCACGTCCAAACGACTCAATATTTTGATCTGAAATTTTGAGTCAGGGTATATATACCATTCTTCTTTATTTTGGCGTTTAAATTTCATACAGACTCAGACGTTTATTTTTGAGGCTCTGATCTATTCGGGACAGTCCCTTTTAACCAGAAAAAAATTGAAAGGAAAGGGGAGGGGGTCCACAAGATCCCTTGTGTACGGTAATGTAATTCTCGTAGTTTGTTGTCAAATGATAAATGGTGCCACTGCCTAACGTCCATTCTATTTACAGCATAATACTCGACATTAAGTAGCTTACAATAATTATATATACACAAACGTTCAGGATATGATCGTGTGGACCGGAAATACCCCTTGTATACGCATAAGGGTTAAGTTTGAATATCCATTGTAAATGAGAACCATTATTTTATACCAGTTCCTGAAAATTCCCCAAACAACAAATAATTTCACATGGTGTAAACTGGGAAAGCTACAGCGGCGTCAAATCATCTCTCCGTGTAAAACCTTACCCAATATCTTTGGCGCCTGGTGACCTATGGGGAGTTGACCTAGCATAAAACAATATTTATTCTATCCGCTGCGTGAAACCACGCGGGATTTGTTATAACTGAACTAAAAGTGTTGTTTAGATAATTGCTCTTCGTACCTCAAATGGCACTTGTGTCAGAAACAACGCTCATTGGCTATTGATGCACGTTCCTGGTGGAATTATGACGTTAGGCGAGTACGTACCATTGCAGGTCAGAGGTCAGCTTGTCACGTGATGTTAATGACGAAAATTCATTAAAGGTTGGTGTCATCATAGAACTGTACTAGAAAGTCCGACTGACCGTTTATGTTATACATCGCATGCGTGAAGTCGAGTTACTGTTAGTAACTTCCGGTAGGAAGTTTGGCTATTGTTTTATTAAGCAGTGTCGTATGAGCTGATATTAGATTATTTTTTTGTTATAATTGTACTTAAGGTAACGATTGAAAATATTTGAGGCATTTTTTACGTTTATCGTCGTCTTCATGGTTGCGACATTGTTGTGTTAGGTTCATCGTCTTAATGGTTACAATATTGTTGTGATACGTTTATTGTCCCTTGGACTAACCTACCGATTTCGTTTTTCGGTTGCAATTAGAGACGGTTTTTGATGATATTGAGTTAAAGACGTACTACTTCAACTAATATGAGGGAAACTGTCAAAAAATTAACGTGCACGTAAAATACATAACATTTTTCAGTTTTAAATCATCGAGAATTCTAGCAAACATCGGCAAATTCCGGTACCCTACATCTGACTTAGGCTGTATGACAGTAAGTGATACGTATCTTCGTCCATACATTTGCGATGCGGCTACCGGTTTACAAAAAAGTCCCAAAATAGCGTCTTTTGTAGAGTGCATATACCTAAATGAGCAGAGATATTGTCTCAAGGCTGCTGGTTTGATAAAATCCCCTGGTAATTCCTCAAACACAATGCCAAACTTGACGTTTGTTGATATGATACACTCTCCACAGAAATCTCCATAATATAAGTGCTGCATTTTTCATCCGGAACCTTTAAAATAGTTCGAATACGGGGGATTTCGTCATACAGCCGAGATTAGTTGCGTGGAATCTTTCGAGGTTGCCGAATGTGATGGATTCCAGTGGCAAGACATCCGCTAGCTGGGGGACTGGGCGTGTCCCCAGTGCAGGTTGACTTACCAGTATATTGTAGTATACCGTAGATTTAATCAAGGGAAATGGTTTTGTTGATATATTAATACTGACAGTCGATATATGAAATAGAATAACTGTAACCTAGCTTGTCATGGTTTGTTATATCATAAAAATATATTCATCCCCATGAGAACATCTATTTTATATTATCGCACTGAACTATGTACATGTACTCGTTAATGACCTGGGGATCACGGTGGCTAAGTGGATAAGGCGCTGGTTCGCTAGCCTGGAGGTCGGGTGTTCGATCCCTGCATCTCGATTTTCCGGCGTGATTTCTCCTTGTCAGTGATGCAGAAGGAGGGCGTGACAAGAACAGCTGCCTTATTATCCACTTAGCCACCGTGGTCCCCCATGGCGGATAAAATTTCGCCGTCTTTCATACACGGGATAATCTGATTCAAGAAAGGGACGCCTTATGTTCACTTCCCATGGATATCGTAAAAATGGGTTAAATGCTGTATTCGTTACCGCTTGGAAACCTGGTGTTTCCCACAAGGAAATAGTAAATACCACATTTGTCGTGTTCGGATGCAGAAGTGGGAAAATCAACATGGCTGTCATTATTCGTGTTCGGGTGCACAAGTGAGGAAAATCAACATGGGTGTCATTATCCCTTCAAGGATTATCTAATCACCATTTGTGAAATTTATATCGCTAAAAGGAATATCACCCCAAAGACGTTTTGATTCGGTTCAGTATTTACAAAGATATGATGAATTTTAAATCCAGTTGATATCAAGCTAGGAAAATATATACATATACCGTTGACGGTCTATATTGGTTTAGTTTTCTTAATTAAATGTTAAATAATCAATTTAAGAATAATTTATCGTATATAAAACCGTGACAAATGAGAAAAGTCTATTGCCGATGAGCGGCACGGTTTATAAGCTTAGTATAATTAATATGCCCAATTAATTGTTACGGTATGTAGACATTTTAAATATAAAGGAATATATAATGTTAGTCCTGAAAAAACCTTGTGTGTGCCGCGTGGTCGTTAAACCACAGTTACTGGAACATTTTTGTTGATATAGACCGCACCGTCCTAACCTGAAATACCGTTTGGTACAATAACAAGTTAGTACAATATGAAAAGCCGGGTATTTTTCTCGTTTTCTGTTTAATGGTTTTCTTGTCATTGTTCAAGAAATGTATCCCAATATGTAGAATTCTATAAATCACGCATTCAGATCGGTATGCACATCCACAACAAACATAGTATAATATTAGCGTTCAAAACTTTAATTTGGTAACTTTGGCTGCCATCTTGGTACGTCATATGTCATGAACTCGATATAGATTTAGCTACCCCAGTTCTCCAGTAGAAATTACGACTTTCAAGCCCGTTTTTTGTAGTTTCGAACGCTATTTACCAATTCGTTAGTCGTATTTTCCATAAAACCGAAGAATAACGAATACAGCATTCGCGTCCACACACCGAGCTTTTTAAAGCGAGAATTTCATTTTTTCTAAAAAAAAAAGCCAAAACATAATTATTTATATTATGTTCTTTACTCAATAGGTTATCAACTCACTATTATACGATTATGGGCATTATTCCCCGCCCTCAAATATAATTCACACAGGATATAATAACACAATTATCTCCCTTGTTTTCCTATTGCCTCCATGCATTAGCCATGTCCCGTAAAGCTGCGCCCTGTGCATTTGACTGGTTAATCAAATTACAATGATGATGTCAGCAGATAGACGAATACAGCCAGACGTTAACACATTGTCAATACAGACATTGTCAATACAGTGTTATTTGTGTTATAATTATTATTATATAAATGGCGAACAGGCTTAACAACAACACGAACTTATGAATAAATAATGACGCTATTAACGATTAGTCCTAATTCCCCCATGCTCGTATTACAGACTGATGCTTTCAAGGCTTCAATGGTCGTATTACATAGTGCTAAAATGGCCGTATTACAGAGTACTTTCAAAGATTCAATGCTCAAATTACAGGTTTATTTTGTAGATTTTTGTTTTGCGTGTAGTGCGGTCATCCTGCACTTACTATTAGAGTAGAGTTTTAGCCCTTTGCTCCTGTTTGCTCACTACATGTACAATTATTATATTAGAGTTTTTCGAGATTCTGTCCGGATTATGGCACTTATTGTTACAATTATTTGACATTCTAACACCTGACGTCAACTGAAGAATCGACCACCGTCAAGATTGATCGCATTATTTTTGTTAAGTCTTTTTTTTTGTTAATCATTTTAGTGAAGCCTGTACCACAACAGGTCCGGGACTGTACAGCTCAGTGGACGCTTACGGCTGGCCCCCGGGTCCATTCACTTGATTTGATAATTGTTTATTTTTTTGCAATGTCTATTTTCTGTCTCGTCCGCAGGTTTACCTTGTAGATTTTTGTTTTGTGTGTAGTGCGGTTATCTTAATAGTGTGTTAAAATGGTCGCATTACAGAGTGCTTTCAAAGATTCAATGGTCGTATTACATAGTGTTTTAAAGTGGTCGCATTGCAGAGTGCTTTCAAAGATTCAATGGTCGTATTTCGATACCAAACGTTGGGTGTTTTGACGGAGTGTGTCAATTTTCATAGTCCAATCAAGACTCTCTCGTCTTCCAAAGCTGGAGGTCGTAGTTGGATTGTATCCTGGTTGTTGATACCAATGATATACCTAATACGAGATCTTCCCTTAAACTTCATATAGTCGATAAATGTATTAAAGATGGTGGATATTTTGTGTGTCTGATCCTAACCCAGTGTTTACGTTTCAGTCGTATCATATAGCATCTTTTGTCGCGCACACACAAACTGGTGTGCACATAAAAGATCCCTTGGCAGTTGGAATTCGTTATAAGAATAGGCCGTAGCGCCGCTGCCCGGTCAAATTGCCCTCATAGCACACTGTATGCTTTATGCTCGTCTTCATTAGCCCAGTTTACGAGCAGAACAGCAGGACGTTAAACCCCATTTCATTTCATTTTTCGCACAATTACTTATCTATTCTGCAATATATTTCTGGGGTTGTGACGCGATTGTAATTATAAATTACACCACTTTTACGTTGACAATTAGAGCTCGGGTTAATCTCGATTAATTTGTTATTCTGTAATAAATTGGTTGTTCAATGTTCATCCTTCCGTTAAATTGGAACAGGAATCATAATACTGTCCAGCAGTGTTTGTTGAGATTATATTTAATCAAACGAAACACCGCCCGGGGTATGTACGATATTACAGAATGCCTCCAAAGTTGCAATGACCGTATTACAATTGATTATTTGGGCTCAATGGACCTATTACAGAATACACATAACTTCAAGAGTTCAATAGGCGTGTTACAGAATACACATAACTTCAAGAGTTCAATGGACCTATTACAGAATACACATAACTTAAAGAGTTCAATGGAGGTATTACTACAGAATGACTCAAAGGTTCAATAGCTGGTCATATTACAGCTGGTCACTTAAAAATATTGGCCTTCGTTACGCAATGTGCGTAATGCAGGGGGATTTTCATGATTGTGTTCGCGTAATATGTATATTATTGCCTTTTGTTTGGTGCAACATTTCGGCTAACTAGAAAGGTTATTCGGAAACCCAGGTTCCAAGTTGTAACCAGTTGATAATAATGATAATGTATTTTTATAATGCCTATTATCAAGTAAACTGCCCAATGGCACTGAGTTGTCTGTCACAGGAATGGTGTTATATTGAAGTAAAGAAATGAGTCTTTGGTCTCTTTGTGAATTCTGCAATAGTTCCTTCTTCTTTCACACGTTGGGGTAGAAGCTTGTTCCACAGGCTGGTGCTGCTACAGAGAAGGCCCTATCACCACACGATACGAGATTTGTTCTTGGAATATCAAGTTGTTGTATATTTGACGACCTGATTGTTCTTTGATGGGCTTTTATTTGAATGAGGTCCTGGAGATAGCTCTGAGATGTGGCATGTCAGATGACAGGTGGTTGTATAACAGATGATTTGGTAGGTGTACTTCGGCGAAATATCGTTATCTAATCTTGTCGCATTATCATTAGCTACCCTTGGTGAAGTTTTAAGATTGTAACCCGACATTTGATTAGTCTCTATCATCCAGAAAAATATTCTAGGAGTATTAGTCTGGATCCGTTGCAAACATTTGACAAAAATTGGCTTATCATAAACAACGTCTAAGGGGGTTAACTCCTCTTAAAAAAGATGTTTACACCATGACTTAGCTAAAGAGACTGGATAATAAGACACATTAATAACCAAACTCCCGGTTACGCATGAGCAATGGGCTTTACGTCAAATATTGAGAACGGTCCCAGACCCTCTGTATGTTGAAGACTAGGAGGTTCTGGGTGACCGAGACTAACATTTGATTCGCTTCAGACCGGAAGTACCGTATCGGGTTGCTAAGGAATAACGTGGTCCAACAGGGTTCTATTTTCATAAACCACTCGGTAACATGGGTTCATAAGGTTCTTTTTTTTCACGACCACTCGATTATGTGATGTGTCATAAAGAGTTGGCAATTCTCACTATAATAGTTAAAAACCAGATAATGTAATGGTAATTTGATGAAAATTTTAGTCCAATTGATCAACTATGAACCGAGATTTTAGCAATTGAAAAGTGTGGCTAACCTCGAACATCATGACTAACGTCGGTAGGATAAAAGAACATAGTCACGATTATCCATTTTTTGATTTAATTATGAATGGAAGTCGAACAGCAAATCGGGACGTAATCCAATAGCCTTCGATGTCGTCTGGATAACAATTCTGTGTGCTGCTATCGCTCATTGATAATTAAATCAAAATAATGGAAAATCGAGACTATTAGTTTTGTCTTACCGATTTCAATAATGATGATGGAGGCTAAGCGAAACTTTCATGGACCAATTTGACTGAAATTTTCAGCAAATTCCTTTTACATTATGTAATTTTTAACTATTATAGTGATAACTGCGAAGTCGTTATGTTATCTTATCTCCCATAATGTATCTTTAACTAATCCAAAAATATTCAAAAACTAATCTATTTTTAATCATAACTAAATCAATAATAGACACGTCTAAAATCAAATTGGTTTCTTTTTACGGCCGGATATTCGTTTTGACATCATGTATCAATTTATCGATGTAATATAATTTTTAGACTTGTTATGGGATGGTACGAGTTTCTATAAATAGAAATCAATCAGAGCTTGGGAAACGGAGATAGAGATATACATAATGTGTAAACATGGTGATAGCGCGTGACAAGACGAGGTAATTTGTCGATTTGCAGAACTAAAGGTGCGATCGGAAGATCAATGGTAGATGGACGAGAAGATCGTGAGAGAGAGAGGGGGGGGGGGGAGAGAGAGAGAGAGAGAAATGGGGTTTAACGTCTACTCGACACAACTAGGTCATTTTGAGATTAAAGAGAAGATGGTAAGAGATAGAGAGAGAGAGAGAGAGAAATGGGGTTTAACGTCTACTCGACACAACTAGGTCATTTTGAGATTAAAGAGAAGATGGTAAGAGATAGAGAGAGAGATAGAGAGAAATGGGGTTTAACGTCCACTCGTCACAACTAGGTCATTTTGAGATTAAAGAGAAGATGGTAAGAGATAGAGAGAGAGATAGAGAGAAATGGGGTTTAACGTCTACTCGACACAACTAGGTCATTTTGAGATTAAAGAGAAGATGGTAAGAGATAGAGAGAGAGATAGAGAGAAATGGGGTTTAACGTCCACTCGTCACAACTAGGTCATTTTGAGATTAAAGAGAAGATGGTAAGAGATAGAGAGAGATAGAGAGAAATGGGGTTTAACGTCCACTCGTCACAACTAGGTCATTTTGAGATTAAAGAGAAGATGGTAAGAGATAGAGAGAGAGATAGAGAGAAATGGGGTTTAACGTCTACTCGACACAACTAGGTCATTTTGAGATTAAAGAGAAGATGGTGAACTGAAATAGGGTTCAACGCCCTATTTTACGATAGCTCCGGGCTACAAAAGACGGGTATGCACGATATTAGTGAGGGTACAGGTAGTTTGGTCGTACAGTGGTGTTTTGGCGACAATTCATCAAAATTTAACTGTCAGTTATTGTTTTACGTGCATGATTCCTTCAATACAAATGACTTCCCGGGTCGCCAGATCTTGATCACGTTATTGGTCAATGCTGGGATCACTTATAACAGTCAAAGGAGGATGGAATCAACACCATAAATAAATAAACTCTCGGTTATGCATGGGCAATAGAACTGTTTAGCTAAAGTCATGGTGCCGACGAATTGCGATTCAAAATAAAACATATATTTGGTCCTTGAAGAGAGAGAGAAAGAGAAATGGGGTTTAACGTCCACTCAACACAACTAGGTCCTTTCGGGACTAACATATGGTTCAATTTTATTTCAATAATTCGCTTGCGCGTAGGGGTCTTTAGCAGTTGGAGGTGCCCGGAGGAAACCCATGAGATTGAGAAGGCGCCCCTTTCTCCATGCCACATACGCTTTCACCAGGGCTCGAAAGCACAGCCGCAAGCCAGAGGTGGCCGACCAGCTAGAGGTCGAGGCGCGGCACTCTAGACCACTTGGGGAGTCTAGTAGCATCTATAAGAATGTGAATACATAATTAAACATGGATATATTGATCACACTGGCAGCAGGTGCTAGATAACACAATTTATAAAAATCTAGCTGTTATAAATTATATGTCATAGTTTAAATATTAATGGTCGCCTCGTTTCCTCTGTTGATAGAAGGGCGACGTGTTGATGACACGGGAGGAAATTAAAGATGGCGGTCGAACATAAAACCCGGATGAAGGTGTTGATGCCCGGATGTTGCATTATGCATTACGAGATATTGGATATTAGCTGATATATCATGTTGTTGTGTAACGTTATAATTAAAACATGAATATTTTAGTAGTAAGTCGATTCTCCGGAGACTGGTTACACTTGTAAACTGTCGAGTGATAAAACTATCTAGTGATAAACTAGACGTAGATAACAGCCTTAATTATAGACGTCTGTCTGCTGGAATTCGCCCAATTGTTAAAGTACAAACCACCTGAGAGGGGTCGATGTAGATATCAGACTTTTATTTAACACCCCTTGATAGTTGGAATGCGATATAAGAGTGGGCAATAGTGGCGCTGTCCGGGCAGACTGTCCCTCATAGCACACTGTATGGCGTATGCCCGTCTCCATTAGCCCATCAGCAGAACATTGGGTCGTTCAATCCCATTTCATTTTACAAACCGTCTGAGAGATGACGATGGAGTTTTAAAGGCGAGATGGATTGTTCAGTCAGACTAACCCTTGATATGTAATACAATGAATTTTTTAAATACAAATACAGTCGAATATAACTCAGTTGTCATGTTTAAAGTCTTATGAATGGTCCTGACAAATGTCGAACAATAGAAAATGAATTCGACAACACAATTTGGAAAGAGATGGGGTTAAAAGTCTTACTTGTCTGTACCAAATGGGCAAATGATTAAGTGTACTATGAAGGGGAATTTATTCGGGACAAGGCGCTACTCTTCATCGAATGCCAACTGCCAAGGGTTCTTTCACCAACCAATTTCGAATATCTAGCTACTTCCGTCGGAGAACGCAAGATCGGAGACGGTCCTGCACATTTTATTACGTCATGTGTAGATTATTGGTTAGGGTAAGGTCTAGGACCTGCAGAATTTGTCAGTGTCGAGATGGCGACAGGACTAGCCCTAACCCCAACCTTGGGCCAAGCCTAACCCTACCCCTAACCCATAATCCACATTATGACGTCATAAAATGCGCAGTGCCTTCCCGGACGAGCGTTCTTCACTACCTTCCGTAAAAGAACAACGTTTAGTCAATCGAATGGGACCAACAGCCGAGGTCTCACGTTTACGTTTGTGGATAAAAATATAGCGTAGCACCATGTTTTAAGCCCATACAAAGACTTGACAATAATATAACAATTTAATAACAATATTGCAACTAAATAGAACTCACGCAGTGAAACATGACATTGGTCTTTTTATTCATATTCATTCGTTTAATTCTAATAGCAATCGATCTTGTTCGTCTAGTTCCAGACCAATTTATATACCATTGCACAATAAAAACCACGTACACGGCGTGGAGGGCAGCTCAATTATCAATTAGCTCACGTGGCGGACAATGACGTATGGAATCGAGTCCCAAGATAAATAAAAGGAGTCTTTGCATTAATAAGATGGCGTCCATCAAAATAATTCAATTATTGTAAAACTAGCGTGGCATTGGTCTGCCATTTTGTCCAATTTCTCGACCAGGGTTGGGGAGGCAATGGTGGGTCATTTTGGGAGAAATACATGGTGTGCAGTTCGAGGATGTGTTCTACCTAATTGTCGTCCAGTTCAAACGGCCAAGGCTTCTCTGTTACTATCGCCCTATCCGAACTTATATGTAAACATTCATGGTCAGGTCCGCAGATTTTACTCTTGAAAAGTGAATTAAGGCCGCCGACATGAACAGTAGAACAGGCTCTTCTCGGCCTACCGCGGTTCCTGTTCCGTACGCATATTTACCCTGTCTAGAAGATACAGTCATCAAGACAATCAGCAGTAGAGACTTCTAGCAACAACACCGATTCCGTACATTTATGGATTACATCACTGCGATCACATAATGATATTGACGTTTCCAACATCGATGACGTCACCTGAATCATCCCGCCTGCCGATTAATTCATTGTCTAAATTACCTGTTACACTCCAACTTCAAAATATCCTTTTTAATTTCGCAAATCGGAAAAATTTAGTATTGTAAAAAATTGTTTATAAAACATCCGAGAAGGACGTTACGCGCCTTTTAATTTCATTTCATAAACATGCACAATGCACACGTAAAACTGGGTTGTCTTAAAGGCGCGGTGGCGTTTTGAAGATCTACAGCGGTGAGCAAACCAATAATCCAGTCTATCGCTTTAACTTTCAATTTAAGGATCGTACAGAATTATCAGTGGTTTCCAAGGAGTTTAGTGGTTACTCGAGAAAAGGGATGGACCCATGTATCTAAAATTAATATTTTTCAAACCAATTTAAAATTCAGAGACTGCTGTGCTCGCTTTAAACCTACTTAGTAGCCATGTTATTTCTGTGATGTTCTTCTATTGTAGTTTATAGCGTGACGATTGCTGCCTACAACAAACACATATGAACTCGGTATGTCCGTCACGCATCTGAATCCGTTCGCTTGGCAGAATCACTATCAGCACTGGCACCGAACTTGTGCAATAAAAATACCAGCAAATCAATATACAAATCCTTAAAGTGTAAAGTACATAAAATGAAAAAACAAGAGGTTTAACGTGAGAGAGGGAGAGAAATGGGGTTTAACGTCCACTCGACACAAATAGGTCATTCGGGACTAACATATGGTTTAATTTTATTTCAAAAATTCGCTTGCGCGTAGGGGTCTTTAGCAGTGGGAGGAATTCGGAGGCCCCGGAGAAAACCCACGAGGTTGGACAGGTGGTCTGAATACAGACATTTTGTGCTTTATTTTTATGTCCTCGGTGATTGTGTAAATAAAAAAACCTCAAGAATATCCCGTTAAACTCAATCTCATTCCATTGTCGCTTCCCTTTCCATTTCCGTTCTTATGTATATGTCTTCTCTAACAAAATAAAAGACGAGAAAATCAGAATAATAGGGTTTTAAATAT
The DNA here is from genome assembly GCA_917208275.1 of Patella pellucida. Lineage (NCBI taxonomy): Eukaryota > Metazoa > Mollusca > Gastropoda > Patellidae > Patella > Patella pellucida. The sequence continues at coordinate 5,407,758 of OU795044.1, forward strand.
AAAATATTAAATCAATTTTTCCACAATAATTACTCTGGGAATTTACAGACTTGTGTATGATTATGGCGATCACGACCAGATTCAAGTCAGTTAACGAATTCTATTATCACATCAGACAAAACAACATCCAGCTGCCAGAAATATTCCAAATATGGCGACTGTATTTTCATAAAGTTTAAATCCAGACGATTAGGAATGTTTTTTTGTATGAAAGAAAAGGAATTTTCTTTTTCTAAATTAAACAAAAGTGAATTTATGGTTTGAGTGTCTATAATGAAGGTAAAACGATCTTGTTATAGAACAAATAAATCCTCACCTACTTCCTTCCCGATTCTTCTTAGTTGTTCATCAATATTTAAAACGTTTACAAATTAAAGGGGAAGTTCCGGTGATGTAAAACACGAGGGGTGGGGGTTTATAAATTAAAAGGACAGTTCCGGTGATGTAAAACACGAGAGGTGGGACCGGGGGGTGGAGGGGGGGGGGGTCATTCCTATAAAGACTGCAACCAAGCTTACAAGGATTCGCGTGATATAGACGATGGAATAATAAATAGGGGGTTTTAGCAGTGGGAGGAAACTGGAAGACCCGGAGAAAACCCACAAGGTTGGACAGACGAGACGATGGAATAATAAACACAGTGTGGCTTTGAATTGAAATAAAATGGGGTTTAACATCTTGCTTTGTTGCACGCACAAAACTAGATATTTGTGTATCTGAGAAATTTCTTTCCCCAGGGTTAGGGTTAGGTTTATAAATAGATATTTCTCGGATAAACAAAGACCTAGTATCGTGCTGGTGGCACCAATTGGGTGAATGCAGATGAGCATACGACATATAGTGCGCTATGGGGTAATGGGTGCCCTAACAACGGCGCCACACCCTTCTCTTGTCAGTCCCACCCGAACGACTAAACCCTGTGCTGGTGGCCCCAATTGGACGAATGCAGATGAGCATACGACATATAGTGCGCTATGGGGTAATGAGTGCCCTGACAACGGCGCCACACCCTTCTCTCTTTAGTCCCATCCGAACGACTAAACCCTGTCGTTAGGATCTTTAACGCGTCATCAGTGCTAAACACAAGTCGGTTTAAATTCATCTAATATGTATAAGTAACATGTTGTCTTGTAATGTATATCCTCTACTAAATGCAGTGTCAATCTACAAAAAAAAAATTATACTTGCGTGACACATTTTAGTATGTAGCTTAAGAAATATCTGAAAATGTTGTCAAATGCAGTGTCAAACTAAAATAATAATACATGCATGGCGCATTTTAGTATGCAGCTAAAGGGATATCTTAAAGTTTTACTTAATTTTGGAGCCCGATAAAATGGGGGCTTTCAGCCAATGTGTATTTATTAAATATCTTATATTTTTTTTATCTGATTTAGGCCCCTTGTCAAAAGCCTCGAAGTGAAAGGTTTAAACAGTTATAGACAAAAAAAAACCCTGACATTTATCTTCAAATGCGTCAAATGAATTGAATTACCATCCACGTATCATAGCCACATATAGATAAAACCAAATTATTTCATCCGGCGACCGCCACTTTAACTTTTCATTTATTACTTTACCACGGATACGGAAAACAATAAAGCTACCGGTTCTTTGATCTTTGCCGCTATTGTAAATGTCTATTGTGATGCTAAGCTTGTAAAATGGTTGACGAAAGACTGGGTCTTAAGTCTAGATTTGGATCAGACAGGGTTTGACAAATCACTCCATAGAACTTGATCCCACCATTATTTTACAGAAGAAATCATCTGTCTCAATCTCCTTCCTCGCTAAAAGTATTCACCCGACGATACTTTGCCCAAAGATGCTTTTTAAGAAGGAATCGTTTTCTTTCTTTCTCTATCTGTCTCGGTCAAATTTTACACAAGCTTCAATACTTGGTGTTATTTGTGACAATCTTCCAGAACATGGACTGCGGTAACCTCAAACATATACAGTTTATAGCAAACGCCAGCAAATTCTTTAGCCAAGAAATACCTAACAGATAGATAGCCATTATCTGAAAACTACTGGCTTTTTGAGTGGAATATCGCCATCCAAATCGGAGAGAGAGAGAGAGAAGAGAGAGAGAGAGAAATGGGGTTTAACGTCCACTCAACACAACCAGGTCATTTCGGGACTAACATATGGTTTAATTTTTATTTCAATAATTCGCTTGGGCGTAGGGGTCTTTCGCAGTGGGAGGAAACTGGAGTGCCCCGAGGAAACCCACGAGGTCGAGAAGGCGCCCCTATCTCCATGCCATAATATACGCTCACACCAGGACTCGAAACTACAGCTGCACGCCAGAGGTGGCCGGCCAACTAGAGGTCGAAGCGCGGCACTCTAGACCACAAGGCCATCCCAACCACCCAACCAAAACGGTGGCCATGAAGTTATCTACTTAAAGAGAGAGGGAGAGAAAGAAATGGGGTTTAACGTCCACTTGACACAATCAGGTGTGCTATAAGTGGTATGGGGTGTTCTGTAAGTGATACCAGGTGTTCTGTAAGTGGTACCATATTTTCTTTAAGTGGTAACAGGTGTTCTGTAAGTGGTATCAGATGTTCTTTAAGTGGTAACAGGTGTTTTGTAAGTTGTACCATATGTTCTTTAAGTGGTAACAGGTGTTTTGTAAGTGGTACCATGTGTTCTGTAAGTGGTATCAGGTGCTCTGTAAGTGGTACCATGTGTTCTTTAAGTGGTACCATGTGTTCTGTAAGTGGTAACAGGTGTTCTGTAAGTGGTATCATGTGTTCTTTAAGTGGTACCAGGTGATCTGTAAGGGCTACCAGGTGTTCTGTAAGTGGTACCAGGTGTTCTTTAAGTGGTACCAGGTGTTCTGTTAGTGGTACCAGGTGTTCTGTAAGTGGTACCAGATGTTCTTTAAGTGGTACCAGGTGTTCTGTTAGTGTTCCCATGTGTTCTGTAAGTGGTATTAGGTGTTCTGTAAGTGGCGTCAGCTGTTCTAGAAGTAGTATTTGGCAATCTTTAGCTGATTAAGCATAGAAAAGTTTAGGTACCCTGCAGATACACACACTTTACGGTATGACGTAAATCCAGGTATTTAATGGTAATAATCGATGACGTCTTTATTAATGGCTGACAGCTATAAACTACGATTACAATAGCTACATTTCTTCACTTTTCCTCCATTAACGATAGAAATAGAAACCTTTTTTGGGGGGTCGTTAATATAATATCAACCACAAAACGATAATTACGTGCTGTAATAATAACTTCTAAGCAATATTTTTCTCTCTTTACTTGTGAATTATTTTCTAAATTCATTGGTGCCTAATAATTGCTTCTGTGGATAAAGAGACACCAAGCCATTAATTTTGTAACTATATAAGATCTTTTTAAAGTACATCTCATTTAAAGAGAGTGTGGGAGAGATCGAGAGAGAGAGGGGGGGGGGCAGAGGGGGACAGATAGGGAGAGAGAGAGAGGTGGGGTTTAACGTCCACTAGTCACAAACTAGATCCTTTCGGAACCAACTTATGTATTTATTTCAATAATTCGCTGGCGCGTTTGAGTCTTTAACAGTGGGAGGAAACCCGAGGACCCGGAGAAAACCCCACGACGTTGGCTAGCGACCCTGGTCCCTGTCACTTTAAATAAAATGAAAAATTTAATTTAAAATTACTGTTGTTAAAGTTTCTACTAATGTTTAGTCGCCATTTTTATGAAATATAGCCAAAGATCTTGTCAAACTTTTTAAGTATGTCACTTATTAAAAAAAAAAAATGTATACATGTAAATAGAGAATCTCCAAAGAGTCTTTTTTGATATATAAAAATATCAACACTAGTTGTTAAGTAAATAAAAGGGAAACTCTGTCGAGTTTTTGTTAACTTTATTGACGAGTGTGGATATTTTTTGATATAAAAAAGACGAATATGAGATTTTATTTATTACCCAACCTCTTCTTACATATAAATATAATTCTTTGTTATAGATTTCAATTTTACTGAACCTGATCACATTATGGCGTAGTGATACATCATTGTATGACAGCGATTCAACCATTGCAAAGTCCTTTATACTGACCCAATGTTACCATCAAGGTCAATTAAATATGATAGAAGTTAATTTTAATACAAAAAATGAATTTGTCTTTGAAAAAAAGTAGTTCCTTGATTAACCAATCAAAATCATGTAAATGGGTGATAAATCTATTTTAAGTTACGGTCGTTTGAATTTAGACTGATATTTTCGTCGTTATTTTTATGCCACTGAACACATAAAAATACCAATTTTAAAATCCGTTCCATACAAGACAATATATCTAAAGTAATAATTTATTTTTCTTAGAGAGTCAAACTAAAATTATTTCTATGTCTTTTGCTCAATAGGTTGTCAATTCATTATTAAACGATCATAGGTTATCTTTCTCACACTTAAAAATCTTTCGCGGAAATAATACCACATTTACCTCCCTTGTTCTCTTTTCTCCACCGTGGAATGGCTATCTTCAAGCGTTTCAATTTGAAGTCGAAAATGATATTTTTGCCAATTTCGCGACTGGCAATAGTGAATTATAGGATTAATAGGATTATTCTTTAACAGGGTAGGACTGTTTATTGATACCATCTATTTTAGGGCTTTATTTTAATACATTTTAAAAATATAACTTAGCAATTGTTTGTTTTTTAATTGTAAATAACTTCAATGACATAATCATAGAAATGACACATTTTAGTAACTGAACTGGACAAGCATTGGACACAATTATGTGGTATACGTCATTATAGTGTCGACGTCATATAATCTAGAGAAGCCTAATCGAAACGTCACTCAATAAGAAACAATAAATTGTACTCCGTAGTTTGTTTTCAGTGTATCAAATTGTAATACCGCTGGATATCTAGGTATGATCAGATAAGGAGATCTATGAAAAACCAGACAGCTCTTTATTCGGTTTTCTAAATTCTTAGTTCTTAAAGATACATTATGGGAGATTAGATAAAGAACTGTTTGATATGACGTCACAATGCCAAAAGATAGACCTGCAAACATGCAGATTTGGTTCTTGTATAATGTATGTTTAAGTAAAATCAATAGTCAATAGTAAGTGCAGGGGGACTGCACCACATATGATTTACACAAAAGACAAACATAGCGACAAGACACCATACTCAAAAACAAACAACAACAAACAAACAATTCAAAAAAAGCGAATGGATCCGGGGCTAGCCGTAAGCGTTCACTGCGCTGTACAGTCCCGGACCTGTGGTGACACAGACTTCACTCATATTTGAAAACAACTGGGAATGCAACCCAAGGAAAAATATATGTGTTGGCCAAGGAAGCGATCCTCAAACGCCATTCATCTACCCGTTCTTGCTGCTGTTCTTGTGGGCAAAGCTCTTCCAAAAAGCATGGTTTGTTCCTTTGACATATGCATTGATTGATGGATTTTGATGTTTGGTATGCCCTCCCAATTCCAAGATGGCGACGACGACGTCACTCTCTGCTTCTGGTTCACAGTACGCTCGTACTATAAAATTGTCGAAGCCTCCCTTTAAAAACAATCGTTATACCAACATGTTGTTGATAAACCCGACATGTCTTGTCGTCGTATTAAAGGGATAACATATGTTTAGTTGTTGGTAATTATTATGTCAACCGTACCATTAAAGTTCTAGCCTCGAGGAATATCTCATTTTATTCAGGTTAATCGTGTGCTTCTCGTCTTACTAAGAAACATGTTCAATTATATCTACTAATCGAAATAACACTGGATCCAAGTGACCACCATTGAGCATCCAATTCAGGGGTGAAGTGGTGTGAATCAAATACTAGTAATCGCCCTGTAAAAAAAATATAAACCCAGTCGTCTAACTTTTCAATGATGATCATTTATGGAAGCGATTTTACATATTAAGTAGCAATGCTTGTTATTGTATCCATATTATAATATGCTATATATATCTGACTCACTAATGAAATAGAATATTGTTTAAACTAAAACAAAATATACTTTTGAAATTCAAATTTTCGCTCTTAACTACGTAATTGGAATAAAAGGGTTTTTTTTGTCTTTATATATCTAAAATGTTTTACTTTCTCAGTACTAGACCTTATTCGTGAATCGGGGGGGGGGGTTGTTGTGGGGTGGGGGTACAATCAAGGAATCGGCCCAGGCCTCTGCAAGTCACCGATGTCATGTTCTCTAAAATTTATTACTCCTGGTTTTACAATATAACAATTTATACTCGTATTTGTCATATTTTTTGGCTCTATACGTGCTTCTTGAGTGATCGGTGGTTTCGGGGATACAATGAAGGAATCGGTCAAGGAAATTATCAACCATAAACACGTCACTGATGTCATCTTCTAGGCCCTATACGTGATCCCTGTGTGCGTGGGTACAATGAAGGAAGCGGCCAAGGACATTATCAAACCTCTGCACGTCACTGATGGCATCTTCTGTTAAACTTATTAGTTCTGGGTTTAAAAATGATTGTTAACAATGCATCGTTGTGTGTAAGACTTAAAGCCCCAATACCACTGTTGTTGTAACTGAATAATATGTCCCAATCTTTAGTCTGGTCAACAATTTGTACTATTTTACAATATTCCAATTAATAAAAGATACAAATTTCATCTTAACTAACCTAATTTTTAAAATTGGAAAAATTCAACTACATGCTGTAACATGGTTTGAAAGCCTCACGCAAGCACTTTCAAATGCAGGTTGGATTTAAACATATTTTCGAACCCTCTGGACAAGTAGGATAGGTTGTAATGGATAATTTAGACAACAGGTAGGACACTTAAACATCTTGTAGTTAGAATAAGGCTAAAAAAAATTCTGGACCTGTCAAGCCAGCAAGAGTGTTATTGTCCTTTAAGAAAATATTGGGTCTTTGAAATAGTGTTTGTTCACTCTTTCAATAGAGTAAAAATCCCGCGTACTAATACATGTAGACGACATGTTTATATGTAAAAAAAATCAGAGTGATATTTTAGTAAAATCCTAACCATTGTGAAAATACCCATCAAATTCTTTCTGTTTATTGACCCATGGTTGGTAGACCAAATACTATAACGTAATGTTCTCCCTGGTCTTTGGAAATGGAGAGGTTTATTCCATATTTAGGATGAAAATTAAACTCAAGTTCAGTCTGGGACGTGCAGAAATTATGGGGTTTATAAAAGAGGGTATTGGGCGAGAGTGATCAGAGTCCGAGCTCACACAGGTATTCCGAGCAGTCTGATAATAAACCTGTAGGAAACATTTAACCTGTAGATCGATATATTACTTCAGGTTTCCTCTCAAGCGAATTAAAGAAATAATATTAAATCATACGTTAGTCCCGAAATGACTTAGTTTGTGTCGAGTGGACGTTAAACCCCGCCTCTCTCTGTCTCTCTCTCTCTCTGTCTCTCTCTCTCTCTTTTATATTACGGACACGATATTACTACATATATAAAAGTAAGTCATTAAATAAAGGCTAAAATTGTAGGTCGAATCAAATCAACAAATAGAATTGGATAACATGTCGAATGAATTGTTTGAATTGGTAGTTAAAATCTATGGTCGTCCTCCTGGGGATTTTGAATTCCTTGCAAACTGCTCATTGAATCGTTAAAATAAATACGAGTCCAACAATGATTCAGCTCCAATCTGCTTCACGGGGGTATTGCGAAAGCCTTCTTAAATCTCTATATTAGATGACTGAACTTTATAACCGCGTATGCCTTCTACATGTGACGTCACATCACACGGCGTCGATAATTGGCTCGGTGGAGAGTGCATTGTTTACATAACATAAACTAGCCCGAGCAGAATGGTTCCTTATAGGCCTACTTATTCTCTATACTCATTTCACCATTCTACGTGTGGCGTCATATACGGCGTCGATCATTGGCAGAATGAAGCCTCTCACTCATTTACACAAAATATTCAAACATACTTCAAACACCTTTATTTATTTTTCGAAAACCCCCAAATAATTTATTTTGAAGAAGGAAAACAGGTGATATTGTGAGCTGATTAACCAGCAGTGACGTCATCCCATTCAGTAATTGTAACAGCCTAGCGAATATTCATTCACTTCCGATCAGTGTGGTCCTGGGTCCTATTTCTCGAAATCTTAACTAAAGATAAAATCTAAATTTTAGTAGATACATCACTTTTGATTGGCTAATTACTAAAATCAATATGATATGATCCAATCAAATTACTAAAATTTGGATTTTATTTTAGTAAAATTTTTGTGAAACAGGCCCCCAGTTCCTGTAGTTTGACGAAAATTTGTCAACATTCGATATCTTCTGCGGGCGATATACACACGGGATAATTGTCACGAACATCTTTCACGGGCCTATAACCGATTAAATACACGCCGGGAGATTCTCTTCCCGTTCATAATTTGTTTTAATACGTTAGTTTTTTTTTTATTTTTTGTTCCAAATTATCAATTTCCATTATCGTCATGCTAGCTCAGTTCTGATAAGTGGAAGTTAAGAATAGCGAGATATTATTCACCTTTAGGTCATTCAACAAATGAATAGAAAATTGATTTAAACTACTACAGAGAGAGAGAGAGAGATAGAGAGAGATGGGTTTAACGTCCACTCGACACAAACTAGATCATTTCGGGACAAACATATGGTTTTAATTTTTTTTTTCAATAATTCGCTTGCGCGTAGGGGCCTTTAGCAATGGGAGGAAACCGGAGGTCCCGGAGAAAACCCACGAGGTTAGACAAGCGTCCCTACTCATTGTCAAGTACAACCGGGGATTCGAAACCAGGCCAGTTGACTCAATGACAGGTTTTACGATACAGCGCGCGCACGCTAACCACTCAGCCACCCAACCCCTCGTACAGAGAGGAAGAAATAATTCATTCAGTGTTGTTTTAAACAATATTTTATTTCATTAGTGTGTCACAGATATATATTTAAAGCGAGAACTTCATATTTTCTAAGAAAGTCAAAATTTCTATGTACTAACTTATCAACTCACTATTATACGATAATGGGCTTTATGTCCCACCCTTAAAAATCCATGACACAGGAAATAACAACACAATACCCCCCGATTTGCCATTGACAAACATGGGGCAGCCATTTTCCAAAATTGGAATTTGAAGTTGAAATGATACTTTTGCCAATTTCTCAGCTGTCAAGAGTGATTTATAGGATTATTCTTTAACAAGGTACGACTGTTTATGGATACAATCTATTTTAAGGCTTTATTTTAATAAATTTGAAAAATAGAACTTGAAAATTTGAAATTGCAACTTTAACATACTATATATGGATACAATAACAAGCATTACTGCTTATGTAAAAATCTCTTCCATAAATGATGATCATTGAGTTTTGGTGGATACAGTAAAATACTCAATTAGTATTCATAACAAGGCACCATTTCGCATATTTAAGAGTTAGAAAATGAGAACTTTTCATATATATAAAAATGTGCCAATTGTTCTTGAAACAGTAAGCAAACGTGTCACGTACTGCAATTAATTTCAGCGAGGTTTTAGTCTTAGATTCCAGACGTCACATCCGGACAATAAACCAACATACAGACCACAGATCACTAAAGAATTCCCCATTGACTTTAATGTTAATTCCCGTCTCTTAGACCGGCTCTAGCTTTTTCCCAAATTTTGGTCGGGTAGAAAGCTTTCTACAACAGATGGAGCAACATGTGGCAAAGTCTCGCCCTAAAGGACGTGTGAGGTTCTTCATGAAAAACTCAAGCTGGAAGTAGAGACAGATAAACATGCAATTTACGACCCTACATTTCACGCTAGCCAGCCGCTCAAATCATGTATCCTTCCGCCTCAAAATCATGAATATTCCCCAAAACCAGGCAGAAAATATATTTTCAAACCCTTTTCTTCGATGGGGTAAAAAGGGAAAGGGAGGGAAAGACTTAAAATAACATTCGCCCTTGTTTCGTGGGTGACGGCGTAGAAATATTTGGTAATCTGTGTCCATATATTTGAATTTTTGTGCATATTTCCTGGGAACTTTACGGGGTTAATTTGAGAATATCCTAAACAGTGATATAGTCTTAGGGGACGAATAACTGGGGCCCCGTGTACACATTGGATTGCACGTAAAAGAACCATTAGCAGTGGCATTAGATATAATGTTATCCATAGAGTCGCTGTCCGGAGAAAATTTCGTTCATAGCATACTGGATGTTGTATGCCCATCTTCGTGAACGCAGTCGGAGCAGAGCAGTAGGACATCAAACACCATTCCATTTCGGGTGGTTGGGTGGCCGATGTGCGGGCTGTATCACAAAGCCTGTCATTGAGTCAACTGGCGTGGTTTCGAATCGCAAGTTGTATGTCACAAGGAGTAGAGTCGCCTGTCCAACCTCGTGGGGTTTCTCCGGCTCCTTCGGTTTCCCCCACTGCCAAAGACCCCTACGCTCATACGAATTATTGAAATAAAATTAAACCATGTGTTAGTCCCGAAATGACCTAGTGCCGGTCAATAGCGCGATAGAAAGCGCGATATTAATAAGGTCATATGGCAACATATTGTGATAATTGTGATGACTTTACCACTAAAAAGACCATTTTAGCTGAATTAATTGAACAACGCACCATGTCGTTTGTCGTCATTGCGTTTTGAATGCGCACGTATGCGTTAACATATTGCTATTTTGAAGCATTGTCAACATATTCCAAATCGCCGTGCTATATGCCGATATACCACATTGCGATAAATGAAAAATGTTGACAAAACTTCAGAATATCAATACATTGTACTATTACTCAAACACGCGCATTAAGAACGACATGGTGACATACACCATGGTGTGTTGATTCAATTAATTGAGCTAAAATTGTCTTTTTAGTGGTAAAGTCATCACAATAATCACAATATGTTGACATATGACCTTATTAATATCGCGCTATCTATCGCGCTATTGACCTCTATACGCTTCCATACCTGCCTGATTATTTCTGGGTTAAGACATTTCTTTACATTAATTATTTATACGGAGTTTTGATCTATATACACAGGATGATGACGTCATCATCTCGATCAGTTTACTATTATCACAATCATATCCCCTAGATTTATTTGGGGGAAATGGAGAATGATGGTTATTCACACGATGTCACGAAAATTGGAAGAAGTTTTTTTTATAATTACATTAAACCATTCTATTTGATTGATGATATTTTTAACCGCGTCGTGTTCAAATGAAAATTCGCGCAACGGTCTACAGAACACTACTTTCAGCGAGAAACTGGATACCTTTAGCGGTTCATCATTAATAATTCATAATGAATAAATATGGTTCATTCTGAATTAAAAGTTGCTAAAATGTTTATTAGTATTAGCAAAATGAAATGAGGTTTAACGTCCTACTGTTCTGCTCCTAAACTGGGTTAATGAAGAAAGGCATACGCCATAAAATGTGCTATAAGTGAAATTTTGCCGGGACAGCAACACTAAGGTTTCGTTTAATTCATTTTCTATCTGTTGTTTATCTTTAGGTAGCTTTAGGTATGCTGTATATATCTGACTCACTAATGAAATAAAATATTGTTTAAACCAGCTTCGATAATTAAAATTATCGGTCTAATACTTTATTTCTTCGATTTGTAGAGGCGATATTTTGTTAAAAATATTAAATGATTTACAAATAAGAATTCACGATATGATTTAAAAACTGTTTCTTTCAAAACAAAAACCAAAATGAATGTTTGCAAGTTGTAATATTGCATAATGAAATGTGATCAGTTGAAAAGATGTCATGTAAATTATACCATATTACCAGTAATTCTGAATATTTGTACTAATTAACCTAAACGTCCGTGTACTATTTTAGGAACCGCGATTTACGTACGGACTAGAAATAGTACTAGATAATACCAGGCTGACATTTATCGCGCTTAAACAATGAACGCGGCGGCTTTAAACGTTTTTATCAATATAAATTCACACCCAGAATCAATTTAAGTTAATGTGATTTTCAAACCGATATGAATAGAGACATCAATTATATAATAATTTATATTTATAAATCAAAAGTTTGTTTTTATCCTGGCAGACGAGGTTAGTATGTCAGCCTCTCATTCAGTCGAAGTAGTCGACTAGAACACGACGTTTTTGAAACAGGATTTGTCATCGATCTTTAATGATATTCTAATTTTACTAGAATAGTCAATTTAATCAGAGTAACGATAGCGTTATATTAAGGAGTCTTATGAACGTTAGTTGAGGGGTTTTGAACGTTATTTGAAGGCTTTTGAACTTTTGAACGTTATTTGAGGGAATCTGAACGTTATTTGAGGGATTTTTGAACGTTTTTTGAGGATCTGAATATGTCAAGGGTGCTTTTACGTGAAGGTCAATGTGTACACGGAACCTCGGTTTTTCGTCCCACCCGAACGACTAGACAACTGACCTTATCAGGCCCTCCACCCTGCATTACTGACAAGGGGGAACCATGCAGGAAAATATTGATGAACTTTCTCGGTCAGAGTGGGATCGAAAACCCGACCTCCATGCTAACTAGCCAGCGTCGTACCCACTTACAACATCGCTACGCCCCCTCCCACCACATCTCCAAGATGAATACTTATTCCAAAGTAGTTTAGATGTAATAATGTTATCTATACAAACCATGGTTACCTAACTCTGTGATTCACCAGTTAAGTAGTTTAGATATAATAATGCCATCTATGCAAGCCATGGGTATGTGACTCTGTAAGACTCGCCAGTTAAGTAGTTTAGATGTAATACTGTCATCTATGCAAGTCAAGGGTATGTGACTCTGTGACTCACCAGTTAGATTTAATAATGTTATCTATGCAAGCCATGGGTATGTGACTCTGTGAGACTCGTCAGTTACGTAGTTTAGATGTAATACTGTCATCTATGCAAGTCAAGGGTATGTGACTCTGTAAGACTCGCCAGTTAAGTAGTTTAGATCTAATACTGCGATCTATGCAAGCCATGGGTATGTGACTCTGTGAGACTCGCCATTTAAGTAGTTTAGATGTAATACTGTCATCTATGCAAGCCATGGGTATGTGACTCTGTGAGACTCGCCAGTTAAGTAGTTTAGATCTAATACTGTCATCTATGCAAGTCATGGGTATGTGACCCTGGGACTTACCAGTTACGTATAAGTAATAGCAATATATATATGCAAACCATGCGTTCGATCATAGCATCCTGTTAAATTAAGGTGGGTTTTCTAACCAAAAAGGTAGTTTATATGCAAGTCGCATGTTTAATACTAACGTGATTGGGATTTCCTGGTTTCTCCCGTTGCCAAAACCCCTGCGAGTTTGTGAATCCTTGGTCCAGGAATGAACAAGTTTGTGATGTTTGGACAGTAATCTCTCTCCCTCTTTCTCTCTCGATGTGAATCATTGGTTAAGGAATGATCTAGTTTGGGATAGGTGGACATAAATCTCTCTCGCTCTCTCTCTTGAGATGTACTTTGAAAAGATCTTAAATAGTTAAACAAATTTATAGATTGTTGTCTCTTTATCCACAGAAGCGATTATTAAGCATAAATGGATTCTCTCTCTCTCTCTCTCTCTCTCTCTCCACACGTACTAGAAGTATGATGCCCTGGTGGGGCGACGACGAGTGGTACGACCAGTACAGGTATCGATAGCCTAAAAGTCAAATATTGTACTTTGAATCGGTTAACGTCTTATACATAATAAGAGAAATGTCAGCATGTTTTAATTGTCTGAATCTAAAGCTATGGTAAAAAAAAAGTATGAATCTAGTTTGTTCTATAGCAGTCTTGTATTTACGTGATGTCACGCCATAGCGAAAACACAAACCTACTCATTCTATTCTCCAGTTCACATTTATAATATATTGCCAGGCCCAGATCCAGGATTTTGTATAGGGGGAGGGGCAAGCAATGGTATATAAAAAGACACACGAGTATGGGTCTATAGTTTGTTCTATAGGAATCTTTTATTTACGTGATATCACGCCATAGCTCAAGCCCCGACCTCAGTTCACATTTATAATATAGTTCTACTCTACTTCATTTTCAAATATTTAATTAACAGATTTAATTAACAAAAGTAGGTTATTAAAATATTTGCAAGGTCTGCCGTTTTTAGGGTATCAGTCGTTTGATTTGATGCATTCGGGCTGGGAGATTATCAAACGTTGGGTCTGTCGCAAATTTTCAGCTCTTGTGTCCAAACAACTAACAAAAGTCCGGCGAAGGTCCCTTGACATTTTAATTTTTGTTTCTTAATTAAATTTTGAATTATATATTTGTGTACATATCAGCGGCGATTACGCTGTGGACAACCTGATATCTTCCAAAAAACTCAAAATGATGTTGAGAGAATGTTAGTGCCGATATTGATTTTTAGAGCATTTATCAGAAGTGGGATCAGAGGCCAGGATCCAGGATGTTGCCCGGTGAGGGGGGGAGGCATACATTGGCTCAAAGGGTAATCATCAGAGTGCCACATACATTAGAGTCTTCGTCGCGGCCTCATTCTGATAGCAATTGTTTACGTTGCTGGCTGCAGGTGCTGGTCTGAACAGTGATGACCAGTCTTACTGAGGATAACCTGAGCACGACTTATGTCGGCTGATCATAACCAAAACCCCCATAGAATACGTCGTATAGTCTTGGGGTGTGGACATATCAAAAAGAAAACAGACTTTAAAGGCGGGGAAATAACTCACGCAAGTGACAGTTCGATTACTCTCGACGACGGCGGTTCGATTATGTCATACACCAACACGCATCGGGAGTGTATTAATTAATATAACTAAAAGATAAATTGGCGCAGTATGCCAGATGTTAATGTGCCATTAGTTATTTAAGCTAGACTCGAATGTGCCTTTAATTACGGAGATAGAGTTGGGGTGGTCGAATGGTTAGCACATGTGTGCTGTATCATAAAGCCTGTTATTGAGTCAACTGGCGTGGTGTAGGGTCGCCTGTCCAACCTCGTGGGTTTTCTAAGGGTCTTCCGGGGTTTCTTCACACTGCTAAAGACCTAGTTTGTGTCGAGTGGACGCTAAACACCATTTCTCTCTCTTTCTCATTACGACATAGTAGTAGAACAAAATATAGAAGAAGAAATATTATTTTATAACATCTGACTATTATCAGATTGAGAAGATCACAGAGAATCCATAACCCTCAAGAGACAATGATTTATAAAATAATAAAATAAACCTGGATGACAATAACAAAAACACCAGCTGTGTGAACCTACTACGGGATATCTCTCCGACAGGAAGAACATATGACTGTATCCTAAGCAGCAAAAGAAACGTCTTGTTAGTATAATTGCTATGAATAGACGCATTGAATAAAACTTGCCAAATATTTTTATTGTATATTTGTAACCACATCTCCAACTTTACCCGAGCAATGAGGCTCCTTCCCAAACGCAGAATTGAACGCATGAAATTTAGCCCGACTTTGGCGATGTAGGCAAATGGAACTGTTCTGTTCACAGATGAGAGTTGGTGATGCGCACCAACTGCATATGGCAGGACCAGAATATGGCGTCAACGTGGTCAGCGTTATTCTGACCAGTGTGTCATGGGTCGAGACTCATAATGCCTGGTTTGGGGTGGAATCGGCCTGAATCAGAGAGTTGATCCCGTGGTGTTCCTGGGGCGTCATTACAGCAGTGCCCTACATCGATCAAGCTCTTAGACCCCACGTCATATCACATTTCGAACGTCATGGAAACAACGCCCGTGTCCTCACCGCCAAAGTTACTCGGAACTTTATACAGCAGAACGATGGCAACGTTAAGCACTGGCCAGCCCTTAGTTCGGACTTAAAACCGATTTAACATCTTTGAGATGAAATTCAGAGGTGACTTAATAACGTCGTACCGAGACCAAACACAGCCAATGGATTCCCACAAGGCTTTTCTTAGAGTGTGGTTCCAGGTGCCAATGACTTTTATCAATCGTCTGGTCGACACCGTATACAGACGCTGCACTGCTGTTATTGACAATCGCGGTGGACACACCAGATACTGATGCACAGACCGTGTACAGACTCTAAACCTTCTCGTTATGTCTTGGAATTGTGATAAATTAATTAGTAATGTGTCAACATACTTTTTAAAGAAAATTGCTTTGATTCATTTTAGTAAGTCGTTTTCTAGAATGATTTAATTAAAGTGCCTCTCTGATTTTGAAACCGTACTGACGTTGGGGTTTTTTCTGTTTAGTAGTTGTCAAAACTCGTGAAGCCCTCGGTTCCATGTACAGATCGGTAGAGCACATTGTACGGTTTATTTTCAGTTGGACTTCCAGAAAAAGGAGTCCAGAAATAAATTCATCCCTCGCTGTAAACCACAGACATTTTAATTGCCAACGTCCCAATATATGACGGAAATGACCCCATTCCTGTTCGTTCTGATGCATTCTATTGGAATGATCTGTTCGTCCCAAAATAATTGATATTTATACCCACAGAGGTAGAGTGAATGAATGAAATGGGATTTAACGTCCTACGCTTAAGCACCGTACCTGGGCTAACTGAAGACGGGCATATGCCATACAGTGTGCTATGAGGGGAAATTTTGCCCGGGCAGCGGCACTACGGCCTATTCTTATATCGAATTCCAACTGCCAAGGGATCTTTTACGTGCACTCCAATGTGTACACGGGACCTCGGTTTTTCGTCCCATCCGAACGACTAGGCAGCTGTCCTTGTCAGGCCCTCCTTCGGCATCACTGACAAGGGGAAATCACGCCGGAAAATCGAGATGAACTTTCTCGGCCATTGCAGGGATCGAACACCCGACCCCAGGCTAGCGAACCAGCGCCTTATCCACTTAGCCACCGTGATCCCACAGAGGCAGAGTGACTCTTTGTTATAATGCAATTGGTTTCATAACCATTGAAATGGTTTTGTATTCTAGAAACTCTGCCGTATTAAAGGGTATATATAGTACACGCGAAAAGCCATATTCAGAATTGTATTCCAGTAACTCTGCCGAATTAAAGGGTATAATAGTGCATGCGATAGGGCATATTCATAAAGCTCTCTCTGTATAAAGGATTTTGCCATTAAGTGAATTGTTTGTGTCGTATTTTGGTCCCATTTTCATGTTTTCGACTGTCTACTCAATTTTCTACATATCCAATAATCACTATATTATTGTTATGTGTTACGAAAGGCAAAACAAAAGACCCAATCAGTTACGTAGTGTTCTGAAAGGTTCGCAGCCAGACAATAATGTAAAAACCATTAAGACGACCACCCACGGAATTATTTACTTTCATAATGTTCGTCATTAGTTGAACGACCTGTACGTTGTTTAGGTCTGATGATGAATGAATGACTAATTAACACATGATCGTGGGCCTGTAACATCAAATTAGATTCATTGTGAAATTATATGGGGTTTAACGTTTCACCTTCCTGCACCAATTTGTCTAATGTGCTTAAAGATTTGTGCCGGGACAAAGCAGTCATTGTCTGCGATATCACTTCGCGGGAAGCGGAGGTTAAATAAAGCTTTTTCACACACATAACGCCGTGTAACTATCAAGTGCTCTATTAGGAGCGGACGTTCAACCCCGTTTAATTTGTATTGCGAGCAAGCCAGCGTGTACACGGCCCTTTCTTTGTCCACCAGAACGACTAGACATTGTTCCGTGCCAGGCCTACAGTCGTGCGCCTCTTACAAGGTAAAACCATGGGGAAATATCCGGGAGTCAATGTGGTTACAAAACTACTGGTGTATAATCCAAGAAAGTCACTTCCATGATGTCGGATATTTCACCGTTAAAACATTTTCTTTCTAACCCGGGGTCCGGTTTCACGAAATTTTAACTTAGATAAAATCCATATTTATTTAGTAATTTGATTGGATGATATTAATTGACTTTGGAGCTTAGACAATCAAATGGTAGTATCTACTAAAATTTGAATTTTATCTTTAGTTAAGATTTCGAGAAACAGGACCCTGGTCTTGGTCTTAATAATGGTATTTCGGAGATGTGCAACTCCAATGTACACTACAGCCCTCGTTACTTGTTTCGTTTAAAATAAAACACATTTACGCATAAAAATAAAACCTCGTCATATTACCAGTAGCCGGGGCATTTCTCAGAAGTCCCGTGTATTAATATTTTTATTCAATAAACTGAAATGGATTGAACAACAGGCAAATGCCTATATAAGCACATTCCTGTATTGACATAGGCTACACCCGAAGATCAGCGTATTAGCGTCCTTTTTGTCGAATTCCAAGGGTCATATTACGCGAAGACCAGCATTTACAAAACAGCTATGGTTTTCGTCTAATACGAACGATGAGAAAACCTTCCGATCTTTGCCGGCCCTCATTCTCAGACCACCACCGAAGGCCCCACTGAAAAGGGGACGCCACGTTGCCAAATCTTGAGAAACGATCCCCTGGCATCCTGATCAGTGTATATAGCGTCTTGCTCATCGAGTCACGACGTGTCTATTTAATGTTGCCGGGAGAGTAGGCTTGACAAAATACAATCCAGAATCTTTCGCATGTTTTCAAATCAGCTTTACGGTGGTCGCTTTAATTATTCAAACGTTCTAGTAAATCGATTGGAGTGAAGAAAAAATAAAATACGTCATACATAATTAAAGACAACTACAAGCTAGTAATGTATTTTAAAAACAACTTACGTTATATGTTATAAAATGGAGTCTTTGTGTATCCGAGATGGTTTTAACTATAATCCACTTTTACTTAGCGATTCCACAACCACAATACAGCCAATAGGTATAACACCATGCATAACAACTGCCGTACACACAACATACAAGTCCAATGGCGAATTCAATAAAATAAGCGTAAGCACAATATAGAAGCACTGTCGTCACTGTTAATTCTGCAAATATCCGACAAAATTAGTAAATCGCGCAATTCCAAATGCCACTATCTTCCATGAATGAACGAGGTGATGTGCAATAGTTTTAAGTCTCTACTGATCATTCAGGACTCAATGAATTTAATACCTCAGATTAGCAGCTCGTATCGAAGCCGTACGTAGTTGGTGTTAAAGACACGCTGGATTCTCTTCTCTCTGTAATGACGGATGACTTGGGGAATGTATTGACTGGTAGCAACCTAGTACCAAGGCCACACACGGTCACTTCGTCGCCGGGCTTCACCACACTACTCGTGGCGGCGGCAAGTGAGCGAGCGAGGAATGGGGTGGCAGTGATGGACTGAGATTGTAGTTAATCGAACGCTTCTTTTAGCCAATATTATATGTATATATATGTACATATAGTCGGCCGCAATCTTCTTACAACTTCGTTTTAATTTCAACATACACATAACCACGATCAATCAATATCCCCCATAAGGCGGGTGCATGACAATTGAGTTACGTATAAAACAGGAACAGAGAGTTAAACATGTGAACCTGGATCGGAGGCAATTAACGACAAAACGCACATTTACGCTGTGAGTGTTCCTGGGTCAAGCTGTTGTGTGACTGGCCGACATGATGATCGCGTAGTATTAATATGCCTAGAACAACCAGTGATACTATTGATTCCTAATTAGCATTACTCACTGAGATGTGTTTTGCTTTGATCAAAGATTATTGAACTGATTGCACATTCTTTTCTTAATTAAAGGTCAGCGACTATCGTGTCTACATCTGAGTAATATCAGTATGCATATATACATCATGTATGAGGTATGATTTAGGAGAGAGAGAGAAATAGGGTTTAACGTCCACTCCACTCAACTAGGTCATTTCGTAACTAACATATGGTTGGGGTTGGGTATGGATGGCCGAATGGTTAGAACGTACGAGTTGTATCATAAGGTCTCTTATAAAGTCAACCGCGTGGTTTGGATTCCGCGGTTGTACGTGACAAAAAGTATTGAAATTGAACCATGTTTTAGTCCCAAAGTGACGAGTGGATGTTAAACCCTATTTCGGTCCCTCCATTTGTAAAGCTGTAAATACTTTCTATCAGCGATTGTCATTCAGCGCCTTCCATCTTCCATTATGCTGAGTCTAGAGAACTGCGTAATGCCGCTGCCAGGGCAAATTTGTCCTCATAACCTGGTTTGTACATCGATACAGATAAATAGGACGTTAAACCCCATTGGGACTGAAGAATACGTTTATCTTACGATACGACATTAAAACGTGTTTTCTTATTAAATCTCTCTTAATTGACACCCTAAAGCTTTTGAAATTCACTTATATACTCGTTATTCATTCATTTCGTTGTTCAGCATTTTAAAAAAATATAGGACTTTCATTAAAAAAAATCCTCTTATCGATGAAAAGCACGTGTAATACTTTAGGTAATCAATCTAATGGCGAGAAATTACTAAAGACGAATGACAAAAATCGATTTAATGAGCTGTAGGTTTTTATACGGTATTGATTGTAGATTTTATCTTTTGAAAATTAACCAGGATGAAATGGGGTGTTTATTGATAAAATATCTAGAATTTATTCAACTAGAAAACTCAGAGATATTTTTAAAAAAAAACATGAATTGTAAGTCGGTAATTACTTTTAGGAGCAGTGCTGTATAGATTCATGGCGAATTATCGAATATCTATATTTTGATTATCGCTGCGGCTGCGACGAAGACCCTAACTTCACGGGCCACATGCTCCTTCCAATTGTAGAACAGGGTTCTTGGGAGAACGTACTTGATTCAAGGCCCACTTCCACACTTGGCGGGAGTTACGTTGACCAGTGTCTAGCCTCACTTCCACACCTGGCTTGAGTAACGTTGACTGTGTCTAGCCTCACTTCCACGCTTGACTTGAGTTAAGTTGACCGTGTCTAACCTTGACGAGAGTTACGTTGGCCGTATCTAGTCTCACTTCCACACCTGGCAGAGGTTACGTTGACCGTGTCTAGCCTTACTTCCACACTTGGCGGGAGTTACGTTGACCGTGTCTAGCCTCACGTCCACACTTGGCTGAAGTTACGTTGGCCCGTGTCTAGCCTCACTTCCACACTTGGCGGGAGTTACGTTGACCGTGTCTAGCCTCACGTCCACACTTGGTTGAAGTTACGTTGGCCCGTGTCTAGCCTGACTTCTACACTTGGCGGGAGTTACGTTGACCGTGTCTAGCCTCACATCCACAATTTGGCGGGAGTTACGCTGACCGTGTCTAGACCCAATTCAACAATTTGGCTGGAGTTACGCTGACCGTGTCTAGACCCAATTCCACAATTTAGTGGGAGTTACGTTGATTGTGACGTCACTCATTCTAGATCAGACCCGTTTCCACATTTCGCGTGAATAACGTTGCTCGTGTAGACAGAGGAAATACATGCATGTTTAAAACCCACCCACTGGTTTATAAATTATTCTATATTATAAATTCAATATAAGTACAAGTTTAACTGATTTAAAATCAACTCACTGTCTAGAAGATTAGGCTCTATTCAGTGGGTACCCATCGGTACATAGTGGTATTGTAGTGCGATAGTGTTTTCTTATATCGTTCATCTATTATTAAACAATATATTTTTTTCTTCTTGCTTGACTGAATACCGATTAATCCCTTGAATAGAGATACAACTATACCAGATTTACTGTGCTTTATAAAAAAACAGAGAGAGAGAGGGAGAGAGAGAGGGGATAACGCCCACTCGACACAAACTAGATCATTTCGGGACTAACATGGTTTAGTTTCATTTCAATAATTCGCTAGCGCGTATGGGTCCTTAGCAGTGGGAGGAAAACCGGAGGACCCGGAGAAAACCCAGGAGGTTGGTCAGGCAACCCTACTCATTGTCACGTACAAGCGAAGATTTGAAACCACACCAGATGACTCAATGACGGGGTTTATGATACAGCACGCACGTGCCAACCATTCGCCCCCCCCCCTATAAAGAAAGAACGGCATGTAGAATAGCGGTTTTGTTTTTGTTTGGGGTTTCCGCCTACTCTGTATCGAATTCCAAGTGGTCATACTGTACACAAGCGGACCTCGGTGTCGTGAATCACCAAACGAAATGAAATGAAATGGGGTTTAACGTTCTACTGTTCTGCTTCCACTGGACTAATGAAAACGACCAAGCGAACGAGTAGGCACAAAGACAGTACCTGTCAGTGGGAACCACATATTGTACCTTGAGAACAGACATTAAGTCAATTGACCGACATTTTAAGTCCAAATCGACGATGGTTTCGAAAATTTTGAGAAGTATAAATTCTGCTTTTATTTAATACAATGAAGGGTTTAATTAGTCTTTTGGTGTATAACATATTATATACTAATGGTTGGAATATGGCGGCCATTTAATACATAGATCAATTCTCGAAGTAGGTAGTTTTATGTGTGCAGAAGGTGGGAAATGAGCCTGTATAACACCGGGATATTAACCCGGGGCATACTTAAACAAAACAATTTACCTTTGAGCGGTTGGGGGGAGAGAGAGAGAGAGAGAGAGAGGTTGGGTTTAACGTCCACTTTTGAGTGGTTAGCAGACGATTAAACCGGAATGTCCCAAATGTGGGCCACGGAAGAACCCCAGTGGTGGTGGAGGTCTCATCAGGGTGGCCCTCGAAATTAAATTAGATGGGATTTAACGTCCTACTGTTCTGCTCCCGAACTGGGCTTATGAAAACGGATATACACGATACAGTGTGCTATGAGGGAAGTTTTGCCCGGACAACGGCATTATGGCCTATTTTTATTTCTTATTACAACTGTCAAGGGATCTCTTACGTGCACGCCAATATGTATCGTCGCATCTCCCAATGGCAATACGTCCCCCCCCCCGATTTCTTCGCCACTGACAAGGAGAACCACGCCGGAACTTTCTCGACAACAGCAAGGATCGAACATGCAAACTCATGGTCAGCGAGCCATCGGAAAAAAAAAGTTCCACCTGTATAAATCACCGAATACCCGAACATTGAATTTCACATGAGAAAAGACGGGCAACACCACTGCCGAGAAAAAAATCATTTCTTTCATCATTTAAAGCGAAAATTTCATATTTTCCAAGCAAGTTAATGGGTCATCAACTCACTAATATACGATCACGAGCACTCAAAAATCATTGACACAGAAAATAATAACACAATTACCCCCTTGTTTTCATATTGCCTTCATGGACTAGCCATCTTCAATCGTTTGAATTTGAAGTTGAAATGATATGTTTGCCAATTTCTCAGCTGGCAATAGTGAATTATAGGATTATTCTTTAATAAGATAGGTCTGTTTATGGATATCATATATTTTAAGGCTGTATTTTAATTAATTTTAAAAATATAACTTAAAAATTTGAAATAGTATCTCTAACGTGTGCCAAAAGCAATCTATTTATTTTATTTTTTTTAATTGGCAAACATGTTGCATGTAACTACAAACAGAATACCAACACCCAAGCGCCTATCATTATTTTAAAGCCACAGATTAGTGTATCCACTACGAAAACTTAAATTTTGATAACAAAATCAGTCGTAATATAATAATTGATTAGAAATCGGAATTTACAGACGATAACCAGCGGCCATTTTGGATTTTGGCCAATTTGACCCATTTGGGCGCGGATTTAGGACTTGGACTTTTTTGGGGTGATTATATACGACTAGACCGGGCATAAACCGTGGTTGACATTTCTATTGAAGCTACTGCCTCTGCCCGCACTAATGCTATCTTGCCTGGACTACTTAAAGGAATCACAAGACCTAACATTATACCAAGAATTGCATGATAGTGGTGTGGTGTCTCTCGCTGTACTGCAACCTCATAATATACATTAGGTTTTTTTATCTCCGCTTTATACTCGTACAAATAAACTAATTAACGGCTAATAGAATTATCTGGATCTAATATACATTGATTGAGTCTATGGCTGTAGTCTTGATTATTGGGTCCCGTAGGTAATTACTGTCGCTATTGGTGATTTCTACATGAGTTGGGTCTGTGTTGTTCAATTAGATACGTGTGCTGGTTTTATAAATGCACTGAGTAAAATCAATAGGCTTATTATTCAAGTGCAGTCTGATTACTGGGTAGAATAAAACTATTTCTTTTATATACTGGAGACTTGTTGATCGTATAGGTCTATCGCGGGCCAACCAAAGCTCAGACATGGAACGAAATAGGGTTTAACGTATTTTCTTCCCCAGCCTTTCGATGAAAGCAGGGGACTATTTAAATGGGTTCGTCCGTCTGTCTGTCTGTCCGTCCGTCTGTCTGTCACACTTTTTGGGACACAATAACTCTCGTTCTAATTGAGCTTGAAAGTTGGTGTAGGTGTTTATTATGTCAATACCTTGATGGAGTTCGAAGATGAGCATTTTCTGCTTCGGGTAAGCAGAGACAAGCAATTTGATTGGTTGACGCTTTGGGACACGATGACATTAATTCATATTAAGTGAGAGTGATGAAACTTGGTGTGTAGTTTCATTACATCAATAGCTTGTTCTGCTTATGGTAAGCAGGGCGATAAGCAATTTGATTGGTCGAGACTTTGGAACATAATAACTCTCATTCTAATTGAGTTTGAATGTTCACACTTGGCATAGGTGTCTATGAGGTGAATACCTTGATGGGGTTTGATTGTGAGTATTTTCTGCTTAGGGTAAGCAGAGATAAGCAATTTGATTAGTTGGTGCTTATTAAGTTTTAATTAAGTGAGAGAGAGGACACTTGGTGTATAGCTTTAGCTTTATTACACCGATACATTGACCAAGTTCGATAATAACATTTTCTGCTGA
This sequence comes from Patella pellucida, assembly GCA_917208275.1. Taxonomy (NCBI): domain Eukaryota; kingdom Metazoa; phylum Mollusca; class Gastropoda; family Patellidae; genus Patella; species Patella pellucida. The sequence continues at coordinate 5,432,443 of OU795044.1, forward strand.
GGGTAAGAAGAACAATAAGCAATTTGATTGGTCGAGACTTTGGAACACAACAACTCTCCTTCTAATTGAGGTAGAATGTTTACACTTGGTGAAGGCATTCATTATGTAAATGACTTGGTGGAGTTCGATGATGAACATTGTCTGCTTAGGGTAAGCAGAGATAATCAATCTAAATGGTTGATGCTTTGGGGCACGATAACTATGGTTGTAATGAAGTGATAGCAATGTAACTCAGAATATATATTCATTATATCATTACCTTGACTAAGGTCGATGGTGCAAATTTTCTGCTTAGGCTAAGGAGCGATAAGCAATTTTATTGGTCAAGACTTTGGAACATAACTCTGCTTTTAATTGAGGTAGAATTTTGAACTTGATGTCGATGATCGGTAGGCGAATGTCTTGACTGAGTTCAATAACTAATATTTTGAGCTAAAGCTAAGCAAAGCTAATCAATTTTATTGTTCGATGCTTTGGATAAGGTACCTTGTTTAACTAAAGGTGGGGTAAAGATATATTTCTCGCTAGCCATGCGTTTGTTTACCTTGGGGTTACAGTGGAGATACATTGTTCGGGCTTACCATGGGTTAAGCTAGGATATCTGTCTGATTTTGTTTAACGTGTGGTTATTTTATATAATGATGCCTTCTTGTTGCTAGGTATGTTTATAGGCTACGACACCCAGATACGTAGTCTGTATGGAAGGGTATCACTGCCAATATTAAATGCTGTGCTTAAATGTCTTTTCCATTTTACAATGTACAAAGTCCTAATACCGGTAATGATAAAGTCAAAATACCTCTAAGGCCAAAGTTAAATGTAAAACAGCAAATTTAATGTGTCAAATGACAAATGTTTTATTGCAAAATGCTGTGTTTTTTTTTTAGATGTCTACATTAACATTTCTCTCATTACTCTTTACATTTGCACTCTGCCACATCTCATTTGTCCTTTACGCTTACAATATATCATCTTGCGCAGAGCACTTTGTCAAGATGCAAATGTTTGATACCAAGTGACTTATTAACATACGGAAACGACCGGTCTACCGTACACAATTTAGCGACCTTTTCGGCTAGCGAGCTATTCGACCAATCCAGCTGGCAACCTATTCGTTGGCAACCTATTCAGAATAAATTCAAAGGTCGCCCAAACTCATCTATTTTTATCAACCAATAAAATCCATCGTAACGTCTATCTAACGAAAGTAGAATATATTGTTATTTTAAAGTAAAAGAACGGTAATATTCCGAGTCAAAATTCGGGTCATCGTACAAACTTCTGAGCATCCAGCTATATATATTCTAAAGGTAATTAAATAAGCTTTCCACAATCATATTAAAGGGTGCGCTCTCGTCCTAAACATTGCCAATTTTTCAATATTCTAAATAGTAAAGATAAACCTGTACTTTTGTTCAATGTCCAAATTCGTACCATCGTACAAAATTCTGCGCATCTAACTATATATATTCTGAAAGGTAATTAAATAAGCTTTCTAAATAGTATTAGTAAAAGTCGGCACAATCATATTAAAGGGGTGTGCGCTCATCCTAAACATAGCAAATTTTTCAATATTCTCAATGTAAAGAACGGTAATCTCAAAATTCGGACCATCGTTCAAAATTCAGAGCACCCGGCTATATACATTCGAAAAGGAGATTAAATAAGCCTTCCAAAATTATTAGTAACAGTTGGCACAATCATATTAAAGGGTGCGCTCTCGTCCTAAACATTGCCAATTTTTCAATATTCTAAATGTAAAGATAGGCCGGTATTTTATTCGAAGTCGAAATTCGGACCATCATACAAGATTCTGAGCATCTAGCTATATATATTCTGAAAGGTAATTGAATAAGCTTTCTAAATATTATTAGTAAAAGTTGGCACAGTCATGTTGAAGGAGTGCGCTCTCATCCTAAACGCCAATTTTCCAATATTATAATGTAAAGAACGGTAATATGATTGTGCCAACTATTACTAATAATATATATAGCCGGACTCTCTAAATTTAGTACGATGGTCCGAATTTTTACCGAAAAATTGGCTATGTTTATGACGAGAGCGCACCCCTTTAATATGATTGTGCCAACTTTTATTAATACTTTTTGGAAAGCTTTTTTAATTAGCTTTCAGAGTATATATAGCTGGATGCTCAGAATTTTGTACGGTGACCCGAATTTGGACTCTGAATATTACCGTTCTTTCACTTTAAAATAACAATATATTCTACTTTCGTTTGATAGACGTTACGATGGATTTTATTGGTTGATAAAAATAGATGAGTTTGGGCTAGTTCCTTTAGGAACTGTCTCTGAGCGAACGATGTTTCGCTACACAGTTCCTCACGGGCCTTATTATCAACTAGTATGAAAATAAGGCTTTTCTCCATCTCGGTTCTAAGGCTATTTTAGATCCTTACCGTCTACTTTGCACCGTGATTCTTCTTTGATCGCCAAAAGAAAACATTTCCTGACACAACCGACACAAATTTATAATAATTCAACACTATTTTCACGTAGAATTCGACGTTAGAAAAAGATAAACAATATCGTTCAAATCTGGCCGCCATGTTTGTTTACTGGCGTCAGCGCAGACCGGTCTTTTTCTAACATCGAATTCTACACGAAAATAGTGTTGGATTATTATAAATTTGTCTCGGTTGTGTCAGGAAATGATTTCTTTTGGTGATCAAAAAAGTTTCACGGTGCAAAATAGACGGTAAGGATCTAAAATAGCCATAGAACCTAGATGGGGTAAAGCTTTATTTTCATACTAGTTGATAATAAGGTCCGTGAGGAACTGTGTAGCGAGACATCGTTCGCTCAGAGACAGTTCCTAAAGGAACTAAGTTTGGGCGACCCTTGAATTTATTCTGAATAGGTTGTCAACGAAAAGGTTGCCAGCTGGATTGGTTAAATAGCTCGCTAGCCGAAAAGGTCGCCAAATTGTGTTCGGTAGAAAGATCGGTCGTTTCCGTATGTTAATCAGTCACGTGGTATCCAACATTTGCATATTGACAAAGTGCTCTGCGCAAGATGATATATTGAAAGCGTAAAGGACAAATGAGATGTGGCAGAGCGCAAATGTAATGAGAGAAATGTTAATATGTAGAAATCTAAAAAAACAGAGCATTGTGCAATAAAACATTTGTCATTTGACACATAACATTTGCTGTTTTACATTTAACTTTGGCCTTAGAGGTATTTTTGCTTTATCATTACCGGTATTAAGACTTTGTACAATGTACTTTTCACACGTAATCAATGGAAAAGACATTTAAGCACAGCATTTAATATTGGCAGCGATACCCTTCCATACGTCTGGAGTATCTTAACTGTCACAATACTAATAATAACGCACACACCCACTGTTCTGTCTAACGCTACAGGTCGTATATGTCCGAGGAACGTGTGCTAGACTAAAGCATTTTCTTGCCGAAAGCCAGGTAGACGAAGTATCTAAGTATCTTTTGGAGAATATGTTCCGTCTAGCTGGAAACCGTCAAGCTAGTTAGAGATGAGGCAGGCTAATATGACGAACAAATTAATTTCAAATTGGCAGACTGCCCCTTTAACGATATCTAAACATCGGAAACGTTGCAGAAAATGTTTTAGCAGAATTTAATTTGCCACAACTTGTGTGTTGGAAACAATTAAATTAGAAACATCAAGTAAATAACCGAAAACACAATCTTATCTTGTGATATGGTCCGTAAAGAATTCTAGTAAAACAACAACAAAAAATAATGAATTTCAAAGCTAAGATAAACGAGCTGATTGAAGCGACGTAAAAATTGATGTAATATTTGATTAAATTGGCGGGATTTGCCTCGAGCTTGATGTAAAATCATATACCGAAAACATGGCTGATAAATCTAGCACGAGAAGAAACATGACAGCAGCCATTATTTACTGTGTTTTAATAGTTGAGAGAAATAATTATGATATCGTTAAGAACATAAAATCGAATATTAGACTTTTTGCGGATGACACTAGCATCTATCTTAAAATTAATGACCCAACCGCATGCGCGACTGTCTTAAATAGTGATCTTGAAATGTTAAACAAATGGGCAAAAACGTGGCTGGTTTCCTTTAACCCGCTGAAAACTGAATCACTTGCACTGACTACTAAACGAGACCCACTGTTACTTACACTAAATTTAGACGGAATTCCTATTAAAGAAGTTTATCAACACAGACATTTGGGATTGACTTTTCAGAAAAACTGCAAATGGGACATTCATGTAAATATTATTTTGACTAAAACGAGTAAAATGATTGATTGTCTTAGGTCGTTAAAACATCGCCTAAATAGAAATACCTTGAAAACTATATATACCTCTTTTATTCTCCCACGTTTTGACTATTGTGACGTAATATGGGATAGGTGCACAGACGAACTAAAAAACAAATTAGAACACCTACAACTAGATGCACTCAGGACTATATGTGGGGCTGTGAAGGGTACCAGTCATAGGTTATTATATGAAGAAACGGGATTTATCACTCTGCAAGAGAGGCGAAGGCGTCATAAACTCATTTTAATGTACAAAATTATTAATCAGTTAACCCCTCCATACCTCCATAATTTAATTCAGTTTTCCAGTACTCCTTATAATCTTCGTAACAACAACAGTTTAACTGATTACTTTTGTCGAACAACTTTATTCTCTAAATTCTTTATACCTTCTACCATAAAAGAATGGAATAACCTTGATATAAGTATTAGAAATTCGACCTCTATAAATATATTTAAAACCAAAACAATTTATAAAGATAAAAATATACCCCCTTATTTCAACTTTGGCAAACGTAAAAATCAAATAATACATAGTCGTCTTCGTCTCACTTGCAGTGACCTAAAGGGTCATACATTTTTAAGGCATATTTCGGACAGCCCCGAGTGTGGTTGCGGTCATTCATTCGAAGATACCGATCATTTTCTTTTACATTGCTCCTTACATTCTGATGCGCGTAAAATATCTATAAATCTTTTACCACCGAATTTTATCAATACACATAATCTTTTATACGGTGCAAACAACAGTCATATTTCGTCAGACATCTTTGAAAAGGTCCAAATGTTTTTTTTTGACATAAGCAGAAGGTTTTGAGATCAGTATAACATCTATATCGACCAAAATGTGAACATGAACAACTGCATAGCCAATGTGTAAATATGTATATATATATCAAATGTTGTAGATTACGTATTCATTTTATTGTTTTATTGTTTACTCACTTATTTATTTTACATTTTCACATTAATTATTTTATTTAGGAGAGGGGTCTTATAGGCTGTGTCTGTTCCTCAATCCTTTTCAGTATCTGAATAAAATATTGTTTAAAAAAAAAAAAAATTATACAAGAAGGTTAACATCGTGTTAAACGCTTTATTAGTGGAATGAATATATTATATTCCTTGAGAAATCGTAACACCCGAAGTTAACCAGCATCGTGGGGTTTATCCGGGTTCTCCGGTTCCTCCCACTGCTAAATGATTATTGCAATAGAATTGAACCGTATTTGACCTACTATGTGTGTGTGTGTGTGGGGGGGGGCGTTAAACCCCATTTTCTCTCTATAATCCTTAACTGACATTTGTGTGTGAAATAGCTCTATTTAACGTCCGCTTCCACCTAACTGATATCGCAACTGGCATTTGACGAATGAAAACAATATATATGGAAAACGTTCACTGGGTTGTTTGTACATGTATTACACAACGTTTCGACACGTGTTCTCTTATCAATTGTGTTTTTGAAGTAGTTTTAGAAAGTTCAATACTATTTTCTAAGCGGAAACACCCGGTGTTATTGGTGTAGTTGGGGATTGGTGGATGGTTGCAGTCGTATCTGTTTGACATTGTTGATCGTGAATATATAGTCAGTGGTACGTGGTGGAAGTTATCTTCTCTTATAATGTGGGTGGAGTCGGGTATTATTATATGTTTCCTCTTGGTACGTGGTGGAAGTTATCTTCTGTTATAATGTGGGTGGAGTCGGGTATTATTGTATGTTTCCTCTTGGTACGTGGTGGAAGTTATCTTCTCTTATAATGTGGGCGGAGTCGGGTATTATTATATGTTTCCTCTTGGTATATCCCGATATTCATAACGATTAACAAGCAAATTGTAAAAAAGAAATGAGATCATCAGTCGGGTCCAGATTGACTATTAAACAATATCGTCCAGGAAACCCGGTTATCTTTTCAGCGTTTCAACAATTAGTTGGAAGTTAAGTTCCCCCCGTCATCTCCTTATCGTCATAAATGTTCAAACGATCTATATTGTCGTTTGGGAATTTAACGACTTCAGGGCCTTTGTTCAAGTTTTAGGAAGCAGATAACGATTCTAATAAAACAGCCACTAAATATTAAATTGGAAATCAATTTGACGGAAAGGATCTTCTTGATGGGCAAAAACATTAAACGACGTCCTCTTTTCTGCTCAGATACGATATAAATAAAATTACATTGCCGACAACCATACGTTTTGTGACGTAATAAAATCATTACTGACACCATGCCAACGTTTAAACTAAAGATTCGTTGCCATGACAACAATATTAGTTTAATTTGTGGAAATGTATTGGATTATTCCTGTCAACCATACGTGTTATTGGTTTTGTATGAAGTAAATTTTTTTATGATCCAGGGAGAAATCAGTGAATATATTCAAACTGTCATTTTGCGTACAAAGTCAATAATGGATGTGCACGTAAGAGATTCCTTGGTAATTAAAATTCAAAAACGCAGCAGTCTGAGTAAAATCTCCCCATGTACCCCACATGGCGCACGTAACCATAGCAATAAAAATATGTTGACGCGACATTATGTTGAGCACGGGAACGTTTTACAGCAACCGGTGGTTGTCTTGGTTGACTTCTGTATCATTTTATAACACCTGATATCACTTCCTGTTCTAGTAATTCACGTCGCGCATAATATATCTTGTATATAATACTTTGAGTGAGTTCAAACCCCGCTCGAACAAAATAAAAAAAACTTTATCATCCATCCAATGCAACGCTATGACAGATTACAAAAGACCACAGGGAGGACAAAATCATTGAGATCGTCTTCAATTAAATCGATTATTTCACAGTTCTTGGTCCATCTCCAGACAACTTAAAGACCAGTTAAACCACGTGTGAAATATCTGTCAATATAAAATATATATCTAGGAAAAAAGATGAAGGAGTGATGTCAGTTGCTATGGCGGAAACAATATATCACAGTTGCTATGGTTAATTGAGCGGGGGATTTAGAAACCCATGCTATAAATATTATCTGTTTAATCGCTTTATTTCCTCCAGGACTTCTGGGTGAGTTCGGGCTGTTCACTCCGGTCTAATCAATGTTGGAGTGAAATTGGACAGATGAGATGAAATGGAGTTTACTTTTATGCACTAAAGGGTGCGCAACCCAACCATACTTTTAAATTCGTTCATGCTTTATGTGAGTTCGACACTTTGTAAGCTAGGTAGATATGGGTCAATAGTTCGGGACGGGCGTCGGAATCTCTGGTACCTTACGGATTACCCCGGTTTGGAATGATGTAGAACAGATGAGATGAAATGGAGCTCAAAGGCTTACCTTTCTACACCAACCGGCCTAAGGAAGACGTGGATTGTTACCTCGCTACTGACCCTGGTATACACACGAGACTTATGTTTGTAGAATTGTAAAAAGGCCTGGCCTAATTTCTTACCCTAATAAAGATATTATTATTATTATTAACCTAGTAAACGCATAAAACGTGCAATCATGGCTAATCATAAGTAAGGTCCTTGGGAAACGCCGGGATGGTACCGGGGGTTCTTGACGGAGAACCATTGGCCATAAAAACCCAGTCACCGTGACTTTGATTGTGTAATAACTGTATTACGGTGTAATACGGTAGGGAACAGTTTAAGATGTCAGGACCCTTATAAGGAATCCAACGGACTGGGCATTTTTGAATTGCAGCATACCTTAGAGTCAATCTCGACCCGAGTCTCAAACGGCGAGGTGTAAAGAGACTACTCCGAGTAGGGCTACAACCAGAGTCTCCGAATAGGGCTGCCACCAATTTGTTCTACGTCTTGCGTGAAGCGGATTGTGTGGTTGGGGTTTACCAGCGTGGCAGAATCGACATACAAATCGCAACTCGCCAGAGAAACACAATAATCTCACTTCTTATTCGAATTAGGATGAGAATCCTTTTCGCTTTTTGTTGCAAGTGTGCTGTCAACCAAATATGCTACTTTCTTACTCTTAATAGTTAGTGCAGGGGGACTGCGCCACATATGATTTACAAAAAGGACAAATACAACGACAAGACATCATACTCCGAAACAGCAAACGAAACAAACAATAAAACAACAATTCAAAAAAGAGTGAATGGATCCGGGGGCTAGCCGTAAGCGTCCACTGCACTGTACAGTCCGGGGTCTGAAGCAACACAGACTTCACTCAAGATTGAACATATTTACTCGTACAAGAAAACGCACAAACAACCCAACACAATGAAGCAAAGAAAATGTAGACCGCCTCGGGAGGCAGTCGTCTGCTAACTGAATGGTGTGACGTAAATACGTCGTAATGTTATCAATGACGTCAATAGAATTTCTTAACAAAAATGCACCAAAAGCACCAGTATTTCAAGTATCCACGTCATCCATCTCCTTAAAACGTGACTTATCACCCAGAGCTCAAATTAGGAGTATTTCACTATTGGGCATATAGGTATAGTCATAACTTTTAAAAACGTAATTTAATGAATTTTCTCATTATCGATATGCTAGCCAATGGCGATATTATTACATTTTTAGAAAATTATTGATCAATTTAAACATCACTAGTGTAGTATTTTCCCCATATACAAAAGACCAGTCTGACTTTCTTTAACTGTCGGTAATATTGGGGTCCATCTGGCATATAGTACGTCATGCATACAGTTTATTTCCAAACTCCTGCTAGTGGTTCTCATTCGATCGGGTTCACAAAGCTGACAAACTGTTTGTTTTACTTTTGTATGATGGGGGGCTCCAGGCTAGCGAGCCAGTGTCTTACCCACAATATTAAAGAATGACAATAGACTTGGGGAATGGTTTGGTTTTTATTAAAAAAAATTCTAGCTGTAGAGTCTGACAAGATCGGTAAAAGAAAAACAAAATGTTTCTATAATAAAACATATTATGAACTAATAATTAGACAGGTGTTATTGGCTTGTTCTAAGTGCTCACTGAGATAGACAGTGTTTAAAACACAGATCAGGCACGTCAATAGAACATATTGTCTGATCCAAATCTCTTCATAGCACGAGCTCACCTGACGTAATCATTTACGTCACATCACCCGGTTTAAATGTTCCGTCACTGCAGGTTCGAGCACGAGACAGTATTATGGACTAACATATTACATTATATATGTATATGTCATTCATTTATTGTTTATTTAACAATGAATAGAGTTTTCTGAAAACGAATCTATAGTTTATGTATCTAAGCACTCATAGCTGTAGATTTCAACATCATTGGTGAGAGAGAGAGAGTGGCGGGGGGGGGGGGGCGTTTAACGTCCATTCGATAAAAACTGGGTCATTTCGGGACTAAAATGGTTCAGGTAAAGAAGGCTGGCCCTGAGACATGTTACCTGCCAGTAATGTTTGCGCCAGCTCGGTTTTTGTGTTCCATCTGAATTAATAGAGAATGCGATACCTAGCTGACCAATTCCGAGAAATTACATGGTCAATTGTGGGATTGAACCCAGGACCTTGTTAGTGGGCACATATCGCTAACGAGTTAGAAAGGTTTCTGCAGGATGGGTGCCAAATCTTAACTGCTGATCAGAAACGTGTCCGACTCCTGATGTCCCCTGACAATCTACGCAGTTTTGATAATCGTTTTGCCAGATTTGGGGAAAAGGAACTGGTCGGTCTTTTTTTCCTAGTAATGATGACGTCAGGTCATTTTTGAACGCCCCTTTTTAGGGTTGCGAAAGAAAATTTCTGCCTAACCGACATCGCGACCTTGTGAGATAGTTTGCAAAAATGTGTACACATGTAGAAACAAAATGAAAACCATTGACTTTGTTCATGTCTTTCACAGACAGGCTTAGAATTTTTCAGCGAGCTTTTTGACGTGACGTTTCTTATCGATATTATGATTCTTTATCTGTATGCGTTTTTTTTAGCCCAACTGGGATACAACCTTTTGATATAATATAACATTGTCTTCTGATCAGACTAAATACACTTTGTAGAAGCAGATCTTGTATTCCATATAATAATGTATCAAATTTATTAGTTGTTGATACTGTACTTGAAATAAAAAAAACCCGATACGTGCCCTTATATAACCACATCATGACTCTATAATTCATCTGGGTAAAATTCCATTGAATATGGCTCCTTCCCTGTATATCTAATGTGCACGTATTGTTCATGTAAAATGCATCTTTTCGGTATTTCCCCTTATCAGATCTGTGTAGGTTAACCATGGGATGGGGGTAATCGCTGTATATATATATATATATCGGCGTTGCAGTTCTTCAAGAGTCTTACAGTTGGTTTTATTGAATCCAAATTACCCTGAGACTCGTCTATCTGAACACCGACTCATCGGTCCTCTGGGAAGAATAAATAACCATGTCTCGTATACTACTGTGTAACAGGAATAGTCTGGGATATATACTGCCTTTCACACTCCGTCATTATAAATATATGGTACAGGCTGTACAACCTATAATGTCCATTACAAGTTTGCGCACAGCCATCCATCACCCCATTGCAACTTAATTTCATTCAATTTCAGAACAAGACTTAGTGTCGGCCTATAGTGAATAACATATTTCTACATAATAATTGGGTTAATTCACCAACGAAATATATTATTCCCACGATGTAAGTTGATGGACATAGCTATAGATAATTTGAATAATCTTGAAGACTTTCGGATCGTCTGAATTCAGTTCCCCATGTTTGGGCTGTTATGAGCTCCCAGTGCATAGCTCCATGTGCTACCGTGTCATTATTTATATGTTCATAACATTGTGTGTTTTTGTATTTTGATTGCACCAATGGGTCTCGTAGAATATATGTATTATTTTATATATTGGTTGATGTTTGGTGTGAATGGTATATATTCGATATTACGTCATCAGATAATTCACCACGTGACTATGTTATAATGTTACCCCTTGGTTTTTATGAATGAATCTGTACGTTAATGGGAATTTATGACGTATAAATTAACATAAAATGTGAAATGTGTCATGAGGGAATATGTAATAACGACCGTAATAAATTTATTAGTTCGTCCCACGAGTAGTTTCGTTAATGTTGCTGATGGATGGGGATCACGGTGGCTAAGTGGATAAGGCGCTGGTTCGCTAGCCTGGAGGTTGAGTGTTCGATCCCTGCATTGGCCGAGAAAGTTCATCTCGATTTTTCCGGCGTGATTTCCCCTTGTCAGTGATGCAGAAGGAGGGCCTGACAAGGACAGCTGCCTAGTCGTTCGGATGGGACGAAAAACCGAGGTCCCGTGTACAAATTGGAGTGCACGTAAAAGATCCCTTGGCAGTTGGAATTCGATATAAGAGTAGGCCGTAGCGCCGCTGCCCGGGCAAAATTTCCCTCATTGCACACTGTGGCGTATGCCCGTCTTCAATTAGCCCAGGTTAGGTGCTTAAGCGTAGGACGTTAAACCCCATTTCATTCATTCGTTGCTGATGGATAAACGCATTAAAAAGCATTCAACAGATTCGCAGTAAATGTCATCAACGTGAGCGGACAATTTCCAGCCATTATCATATTTAATCCTGACGCACAAAAGGTAGTCCGTGGTTAATAACAAAATGGCCCCTGTCTGTAACTAAATTAGAATATGTCTACAACTGTCGTGTTTGGAGAGATTCCCATGGGAAATGTTAACAACGGTATTGCACTGTGCTGTTGCTCCAGTACTATGTGTTTGGAAAACGTAGCTTTAACGTCGAGATATACTGATGTGTTTGTCTTTAGCTACGATTGGGAGCTTTCGGTTTGACGTTGCAAACTCAATTTTTATATTAATAGATGTCACATCTTAAAAATAATTTTATAATATCATGACTAATTAAACCTACAGGGGCCAATGTAGTGACACAACTTTCACCTTGTATCCAACTTGAAAACGCCATCGAAGTCCATCCTACACGCTTCTTTTCATTCGGAAAAACCCCGACATCTGGAACGTCTCTATCCTTGATCATATGTAGCTACACCCACACAATCCTGATGCGGCTACTGGTTTACTTTTTTTGTAAAATTTGTCACGTTTAGAAAGAATTGTTCAAAATGGCGTCGTTGTTTTGTTAATAAAAATGTTGTCAATTGCGCTTAATGAAGCCGGATGTATTTCACATTGGCATTTGTCACGTACGTCAATATTTGACTATCTCCTTTCTCGAAACACGACGGCTGTGAGATGAGGTTTGTTACCTAGATAGCACAATGTTCTCGGTACGAATATCTCCGAACATATAGGATGTTATGACCATAGAAAACGTGTCTCTACAGTTGTTCAAAAGGGATAGATAACTGAAATTTTGCAGTCCAGTAAAACAACCGACCATGTCGAACCCCTTGCAGTAGCCTTAATGGAGATAAATTAGCATCTCGGGTCAGACTCCAAAACCATGGGCAGATTCTCGGAGTCCTTAAAAAATGGACATATTCTAGAAGCCCTGCACAAAATAGTGGACGTATTCTACGAGCTCCTACAAAATGGACAGATACAACGAGCCCTGTAAAAAATAGTGGACATATTCTAGGATGCCTAGTACAAAATGGATAGATACCAGTAGCCCTGTGCAAATTGGAAATATACCAGGTGAGGAGTCCTGTATAAAATGATGGACAGATTCTAATACCATCCACAGTTGGGGTGTAAACTACAAAAGGCGGGACTATCGTTATCCTGACAATCTTCTCTTAACCAGTTTTCTACAGAACCCTAAGAAATATTACGATGACGTATTTGTCTATAAATAGCACACACTTTGTTACGTCATAGGTTAAAAAAACAACATCGCATTCTCTTCCACAGAATCAACAGTTTTCAATCCATATTTTCCTGATTTAACCTGCGGCTTGTCTTTAATGAGTTCCATCATCTTCCAATTATAACCATCAATACGAAAACCATTTCATCAGAGTTACAACCACAAAAAAATAGTTCTGACCCTGTCTCGAGTTGTTCCCTTCAAACCCCAATTCTGTGTCAATCAAATCTCTTAACTTCCTATTTCTAAAACTAACATTCACAATAAAATCAATTCTACTGTCAAAATATTTACATTCTTAATTAAAAGTGCTTTTCAAGAATTGAAGAAGATAAAAACGCAGACTTTTTCACTTCCCATGTCAAGATTAAAGGACTGTATGTTATCAGTGTCACCATCGAGCGCCGTGAACGCCTTCATTTCTATTATCGATGTTTAAGCAATTCAAAGCGGCGTTATCACTTTCTACAAAAATGTAAATAATACCACAGGGAAAGCAGTATTTAATACCCAATCTTCGTCGAATTTCAACTTTCAAGGCGTCATTCATGTGCACCCTATTGGACCCATGCGTTCGTCGCATCAGAACGATATCGGACAATTTACCATTAGGAAGTGTTGATAAAAAAGTGACACGTGGTGTTTCCGACGATCATATACTTTCAAGTGAAGCAGCAACAATTGCCAACTTTTGGGGAGAACTTTGCCTGTTATACATATATTTATAGCACAACCTCAACCCATTGTTTTGTTAATATATATATGAAATAGGTTCATCTAATAATTATAACTATGTGTGGGGAGTTGAATGGCCGAATATATCATCTAATATTTATAACTATTTGTAGTAGATCTTTTCAATATGTGGGATATAACTTTATTTTAAATGTAGAATTTCCAGGAAGTTATTAAAATGTAGTTAATTTCATATATTATACAAAATAACCCTAGACTTAGGTAATTATCGTAAATGCAAGCGTATTGAAAATTTTTGCTTAGATCAAAATATTGGACATCTGAGTTTTGGCTAGGGCACCTTTGTGTAGGGCAAGGTGACATTAATCAGCCTAGCGAGTGGTGAGAATATACGACATTGATATGTTTCTAGTGGTTAGGAGGGAAGCCTTGGTTTGCCATGGCTTGGGTTAGGCTAGAACGCATTGTTCCGTTGCACCAATGTAGATCTACGACCAGTTAAACTACTTGTTCGGATAGTTCCCTGGTTGTGGTTAGATAAAGATGCCTTACTCTCGCTAGCTAGGGATCTGTTTATATTAAGGTGTGCTATGGATCTGTTCAACTTACCTTGTTCTGACTAGCTATTGGTTTGTTTAACTTGGGGTTATGTAAAGGTACCTTGTCCGGGCTTACTATGGGTCTGTTTAGCTTGGAGTTATGTAGAGATACCTTGTTCTGGCTTACTATTTCTTACTTCTTCTGGCTGGCTATGTTTATAGGCTACGACATCCGGTTACGTAGTCTGGAGTGGGTCGATATCTTAACTTTATCCACCTATGTCACCCACCGTTATGCATATCATCACGAAACCTGGTTTTATTTGACCTTGTTTTTGGAAACTATCAGATTGATTAGGAATATGGGTTATGTCTGTATTTTCTCGCCGGAATCCAGGAAGACAAAGTATCTTATGGATAACATGTTCCGTCCAGCTGGAAACAGTCAAACTAGATATAGGTGAGGTAAGCTTAATATAACGAATAAATTAATTTCAGATTGGCAGACTCTCCCTTTAACATCGGCAAAAGGTTGCAGAATTAAATTTGCCACAACCGTCAAGCTTGTTAGATATGAGGTAAGCTAATATGAAGAATACATTAATTTCAAATTGGCAGGCTACCCCTTTAACGATATCCAAACATCGGAAAAACGTTGCAGAATTTAATTTGCCACAACTTATGTGTTGGAAACAATTAAATTAGAAACAAAAAGTAAATAACGTGGATAAACATTTTGTGTTATCCTTCAGTAAAATTCAGAACAAGCGAAAACACAATCTAATCTTGTGATATGGTCCGTAAAGAATTATAGTAAAACAACAACAAAAAAAAAAAAATGAATTTCAAAGCTAAGATAAACGAGCTGATTGAAGCGACGTAAAAATTGATGTAATATTTGATTAAATTGGCGGGATTTGCCTTGAGCTTGATGTAAATTCATATACCGAAAACATGGCTGATAAATCTAGCACGAGGAGAAACATGACAGCAGCCATTATTTACTGTGTTTTAATAGTTGAGAGAAATAATTATACAAGAAGGTTAACATCGTGTTAAACGCTTTACTAGTGGAATGAATATATTATATTCCTGGAGAAATCTTAACACCCGAAGTTAACCAACATCGTAGGGTTTATCCGGGTCCTCCGGTTCCTCCCACTGCTAAATGATTATTGCAATAGAATTGAACCGTATTTGACCTACTTTGTGTGTGTGTGGGGTGGGGGCGTTAAACCCCATTTTCTCTCTATAATCCTTAACTGACATTTGTGTGTGAAATAGCTTTATTTAACGTCCACTTCCACCTAAGTGATATCGCAACTGGCATTAATTGGCGATTGAAAACAATATATATATGGAAAACGTTCACTGGGCTGTACATGTATAACACAACGAGTGAATTTAGGCCTCTTTGACATGCAGGTGGCGAATGTGTCAGAAAATTAAGAGTTTCCAGCCGACATTAACTATCTCTCGGCCGAAATTGAGACACTGTGAGAGCGAATTTAGGTCTCTTTGACATGCAGGTTGCGAATGTGTCGGAAAATTAAGAGTTTCTAGCCGACATTACCTATCTCTCTGCCGAATTTGAGAGGATATGTCGTACTAGAACTCTCTCCCGGCGAAAATGCGAGCATAGCTAACCAGCGATTTTTTTCCGATGCAGGCAGAAAAATTCCGACAGGAACGGCTATTGGGCCCCCCCCCACTAGCCTCAAGCCTGTACGTGGTGGAAGTTATCTTCTCTTATAATGTGGGCGGGGTCGGGGTATTATTATATGTTTCCTCTTGGTATATCCCGATATTCATAATGATTAACAAGCAAATTGTAAAATAGAGATGCGATCATCAGTCGGGTCCAGATTGACTATTAAACAATATCGTCCAGGAAACCAGGTTATCTTTTCAGCGTTTCAACAATTAGTTGGAAGTTAAGTCCCCCCCCCCCTTCATCTCCTTATCATCATAAATGTTCTTCAAACGATCTATATTGTCGTTTGGGAATTTAACGACTTCAGGGCCTTTGTTCAAGTTTTAGGAAGCAGATAACGATTCTTATAAAACAGCCACTAAATATTTAATTGGAAATCAATTTGACGGAAAGGATCTTCTTGATGAGCAAATACATTAAACGACGTCCTCTTTTCTGCTCAGATACGATATAAATAAAATTACATTGCCGACAACCATGTGGCGCACGTAACCATAGCAATAAAATTATGTTGACGCGACATTATGTTGAGCACGGGAACGTTTTACAGCAACCGGTGGTTGTCTTGGTTGACTTCTGTATCATTTTATAACACCTGATATCACTTTCTGTTCTAGTAATTCACGTCGCGCATAATATAGCTTGTATATAATAATTTGAGTAAGTTCAAACCCCGCTCGAACAAAATAAAAAAAACCTTTATCATCCATCCAATGCAACGCTATGACAGATTACAAAAGACCACAGGGAGGACAAAATCATTGAGATCGTCTTCAATTAAATCGATTATTTCACATTTCTTGGTCCATCTCCAGACAACTTAAAGATCAGTTAAACCACGTGTGAAATATCTGTCAATATAAAATATATATCTAAGAAAAAAGATGAAGGAGTGATGTCAGTTGCTATGGCGGAAACAATATATCACAGTTGCTATGGTTAATTGAGCGGGGGATTTAGAAAACCATGCTATAAATATTATTATCTGTTTAATCGCTTTATTTCCTCAAGGATTTATGGGTGAGTTCGGGCTGTTTACTCCGGTCTAATCAACGCTGGAATGATATAGGACAGATGAGATGAAATGGAGTTTTTAAAAAGGCTTACTTTTATGCACTAAAGGGTGCGCAACCCAACCATACTTTTAAATTCGTTCATGCTATATGTGAGCTCGACAATTTGTAAGCTTACCCACTTAGACAATATTAAAGAATGACAATTAAAAAAAAAAACTCTAGCTGTAGAGTCTGACAAGATCGGTATAATAAAAACAAAATGTTTCTATAATAAAACATATGTACTAATAATAAGACAGGTGTTATTGGATTGTTCTAAGTACTCACTGAGATAGACAGTGTTTAAAACATCCCTTTACTAGATTTCAGTGAAATAAATTCTTTTGCAATTTGTTCTCGGTACTTTACAAACAGAAATTATATCTCTCAGTCTATCAGGCACGTTTAAAAGAACAATATTGTCTGATCCAAATCTCTTCATAGCACGAGCTCACCTGACGTAATCATTTACGTCACATCACCCGGTTTAAATGTCACGTGTGTAATTGTCCTTCCGTCACTGCAGGTTCGAGCACGAGACAGTATTATTGACTAACATATTACACAATATATATGTATATGTCATTCATTTATTGTTTATTTAACAATGAACGGAGTTTTCTGAAAACTAATCTATAGTTTATGTGTCTAAGCACTCATAGCTCTAGATTTCAACAACATTGGTGAGAGAGAGAGAGAGTGGGGGGCGTTTAACGCCCATTCGATAAAAACTGGGTCATTTCGGGACTAACATGGTTCAGGTAAAGAAGGCTGGCCCTGAGACATGTTACCTACCAGTAATGTTTGCGCCTGTTCGGTTTTTGTGTTCCATCTGAATTAATAGAGAATGCGATACCTAGCTGAACAATTCCGAGAAATTACATGGCCAATTGTGGGATTGAACCCAGGACCTTGTTAGTGGGCACATTATCGCTAACGAGTTAGAAAGGTTTCTGCAGAATGGGTGCCAAATCTTAACTGCTGATCAGAAACGTGTCCGACTCCTGACGTCCCCTGACAATCTACGCCGTTTTGAAGCAGATCCTGATAATCGTTTTGCCAGATTTGGGAAAAAAGGGAACTGGTCGGTCTTTATTTTCCTAGTAATGATGATGTCAGGTCAGTTTTGAACGCCCCTTTTTAGGGTTACGAAAGAAAATTTCTGCCTAACCGACATCGCGACCTTGTGAGATAGTTTGCAAAAATGTGTACACGTGTAGAAACAAAATGAAAACCATTGACTTTGTTCATGTCTTTCACAGACAGGCTTAGAATTTTTCAGCGAGCTTTTTGACGTGACGTTTCTTATCGATATTATGATTCTTAATCTGTGTGCGTTTTTTTAGCTGGACGTGTACTAGAAAATTTAGCCCAACTGGGATACAACCTTTTGATATAATATAACATTGTCTTCTGATCAGACTAAATACACTTTGTAGAAGCAGATCTTGTATTCCATATAATAATGTATCAAATTTATTAGTTGTTGATACTGTACTTGAAATAAAAAAAACCCGATACGTGCCCTTATATAACCACATCATGACTCTATAATTGAATATGGCTCCTTCCTTGTATATCTAATGTGCACGTATTGTTCATGTAAAATGCATCTTTTCGGTATTTTCCCTTATCAGATCTATGTAGGTTAACCATGGGATGGGGGTAATCGCTGTATATATATATATATATATATATATATCGGCGTTGCAGTTCTTCAAGAGTCTTACAGTTGGTTTATTGAATCCAAATTACCCTGAAACTCGTCTTTCTGAACACCGACTCATCGGTCCTCTGGGAAGAATAAATAACCATGTCTCGTATACTACTGTGTAACAGGAATAGTCTGGGATATATACCGGCACTGCCTTTCATACTCCGTCATTATAAATATATGGTACAGGCTGTACAACCTATAATGTCCATTACAAGTTTGCGCACAACCATCCATCATCCCATTGCAACTTAATTTCATTCAATTTCAGAACAAGACTTAGTGTCGGCCTATAGTGAATAACATATTTCTACATAATTATTGGGTTAATTCATCAACGAAATATATTATTCCCACGATGTAAGTTGATGGACAGAGCTATAGATAATTTGAATAATCTTGGAAGACATTCGGATCGTCTGAATTCAGTTCACCATATTTGGGCTGTTATAAGCTCCCAGTGCATAGCTCCATGAGCTACCGTGTCATTATTTATATGTTCATAACATAGTGTGTTTTTGTATTTTGATTGCACCAATGGGTCTCGTAGAATATATGTATTATTTTATATATTGGTTGATGTGTGGTGTTAATGGTGTATATTCGATATTACGTAACAAGATAATTCACCATGTTACCCCATGGTTTTTATGAATGAATCTGAACGCTGATGGGAATGTATGACGTTTAAAGTAACATAAGCTGTGAAATGTGTCATGAGGGAATATGTAATAACGACCGTAATAAATTTATTAGTTCGCCCCACGAGTGTATTCGTTAATGTTGCTGATGGATAAACACATTAAAAAGCATTCAACAGATTCGCAGTAAATGTCATCAACGTGAGCGGACAATTTCCAGCCATTATCATATTTAATCGTGACGTACAAAAGGTAGTCCGTGGTTAATAAAAAATGGCCACTGTCTGTAAATAAATTAGAATATGTCTACAACTGTCGTGTTTGGAGAGATTCCCATGGGAAAAGTTAACAACTGTATTGCACTGTGCTGTTGCTCCAGTACTATGTGTTTGGATTGCACCTAGCTACGAAATCGTAGCTACAACGTTGAGATATACTGATGTGTTTGTCTTTAGCTTCAGTTTGACGTGGCAAACTCAAATTTTTCATTAATAAATGCAACATCTTAAAATTTTTTTTATAAAATTATGACTAAACAAACTTACAGGGCCCAATGTAGTGACACAACTATCACCTTGTATCCAACTTGAAAACGCTATTGAAGTCCACCCTACACGCTAAGTGATTTTATTGACCCATACAATCGTGATGCGGCTATTGGTTTACTTATTATTAAAACTTGTCGCTTTTGGAAAGAAATGTTCAAAATGGCGTCGTTGTTTTGATAAAAAAAAATGTATTGTCAATTGCGCTTAATGAAGCTGGATGTATTTCACATTTGCATTTGCCATGTACAACAATATTTGACTATCTCTTATCTTGAAACACGAGGGTTGAGAGATGAGGTTTGTTACCTAGGTAGCACAATGCACACGGTACGAATATCTCCGAACATATAGGATATTATGACCATAGAAAACGTGTCTTTACAGTTGTTCAAAAGGGAAAAATAACTAAAATTTGGCAGTCCAGTAAAACAACCGGTCATGTTGATACGCTTGTAGTAGCCTTATTGGAGATAACGTAGCAGACTTTAAAACGATTAGCAGATTCTCGAAGTCTTTTAAAAAATGGACATATTCTAGAAGCCCTGTAAAAAAAACAGTGGACATATTCTACGAGTCCTCTACAAAATGAACATATAGCAGGCGCCCTGTAAAAAATGGACATATTACTGGAGCCCGGTACACAATTGACAGATACCTTAAACCATGTGAAAAATGGACAGATACCAGTAGCCCGGTACAAAATGAACATATACCAGAAGCAAGGTAGAAAATGGACATATCACAGGAGCCCTGTACAAAATGGACTGATTCTAATATCATCCACAGTTGGGGGGTGTAAACTACAGAAGGCGGGAATATCGATATCCTGACAATCTTCTCTTAACCAGTTATCTGCATAACCATAAGAAATATAACGATGACGTATTTGTCTATAAATGGCACATATTTTGTTATTTTCCTAATTTAACCTGCTGCTGGTCTTCAATGGGTTCCATCATCTTCCAATTAAAACCATCAATACGAAAACCATTTCATCAGAGTTACAACCACAAAAAAACTAGTTCTGACCCTGTCTCGAGTTGTTTCGTTCAAACCACTATTCCGTGTCAATCAAATCTCTTCACTTCCTATTTCTAAAACTAACATTCACAATAAAATCAATTCTACTGTCAAAATATTTACATTCATAATTAAAAGTGTTTTTCAAGAATTGCCGAAGATAAAACGCAGACTTTTTAACTTCCCATGTCAAGATTAAAGGACTGTCTGTTATCAGTGTCACCATCGAGCGCCATGAGCGCCTTCATTTCTATTATCGATGTTTAAGAAATTCAAAGCGGAGTTATCACTTTCTACAAAAATGTAAATAATTCCACAGGGAAAGCAGTATTTTGTACCCAATCTTCGACGAATTTAAACTTTCAAGGCGTCATTCAAGTGCATCCCATTGGACCCATGCATCGTCGCATCAGAACGATATCGGACAATTTACCATTAGGAAATTTTGATAAAGAAGTGACACGTGGTGTTTCCGACGATTATATACTTTTAAGTGAAGCAGCAACACTTCAGTTAAACTTAAGTATTTCAGTTAAACTTAACTTTTATACATATATTTATAGCACATCCTCAACCCATTGTTTTGTTAATATATATATGAAATAGGTTCATCTTATAATTATAACTATGTGTGGGGAGTTGGATGGCCGAATATATCATCTAATATTTATAACTATTTGTAATAGATCTTTTCAATATGTGGGATATAACTATGTTTTAAATGTAGAATTTCCAGGAAGATAATAAATTGTAGTTAATTTCATATATTATACAAAATAACCCTAGACTTAGGTAATTATCGTAAATGCAAGCGTATTGAAAAATCTTGCTTCGGTCAAAATATTTGACATCTGAGTTTTGGCTATTACATCTTTGTGTAGGACAAGGTCACATTAAGCAGCCTAGCGAGTGGTGAGACAATGATATTCTCCTAGTGGTAAGGAGGGAAGCCTTGGTTTGCCATGGCCTGAGTTAGGCTAGAAATGCAAGCGTATTGAAAAATCTTGCTTCGGTCAAAATATTTGACATCTGAGTTTTGGCTATTACATCTTTGTGTAGGACAAGGTCACATTAAGCAGCCTAGCGAGTGGTGCGACAATGATATTCTCCTAGTGGTAAGGAGGGAAGCCTTGGTTTGCCATGGCCTGAGTTAGGCTAGAACGCATTGTTCTGTTGCACTAATGTAGATCTACGACCAGATGTAACTACTTGTTCGGATAGTCCCCTGGTTCTGGCTAGCTATGAGGTTGTTAAACTTGAAGTTATGTTAAAGATATCTTGTTCAGGCTGGCCATGGGGTAGGCTAGGATATGTAACTACTTGTTCGGATAGTCCCCTGGTTCTGGCTAGCTATGAGGTTGTTAAACTTGAAGTTATGTTAAAGATATCTTGTTCAGGCTGGCCATGGGGTAGGCTAGGATATCTATCAGATTTTGTTTGGCGTGTTGTTTTTATGTAACGATATCTTCTTCTGGCTAGCTAGGTTTATAGGCTACGACACCCAGTTACGTAGTCTGGAGTGTGTTGGTATCTTAGTTATCACGATAATAATATCGCATACACGTTTTGTTCTGATCGAGTAACTTGTGCCAGGCTAGAGCACTCTGTTGTATCCACCTATGTCATCTACCCGTTATGCACATCAAGACATCTGGTTCCATTTGGGCGTCCTTGTTTTTGGAAACTATTCGATCGATTAGGAATATGGATTATATCTGTATTTTCTTGCCGGAAGCCAGGAAGGCGAAGTATCTAAGTATCTTATGGATAACATGTTCCGTCGAGCTGGAAACCGTCAAACTAGATATAGGCGAAGTAAGCTTAATATGACGAATAAATAAATTTCAGATTTGCAGACTGCCCCTTTAATGTTATCTAAACATCGGAAAAACGACGCAGAGAATGTTTTAGCAGGATTTAGTTTACCACAACTTGTCTGTTTGAAACAATTAAATTAGAAACATAAAGTAAATAACATGTATAAATATTTTGTGTTATCCTTCAGTAAAATTCAGAACAAGCGAAAACACAATCTAATCTTGTGATATGGTCCGTAAAGAATTGTAGTAAAACAACAACAAAAAATAATGAATTTCAAAGCTAAGATAAACGAGCTGATTGAAGCGACGTAAAAATTGATGTAATATTTGATTAAATTGGCGGGATTTGCCTCGAGCTTCATGTAAAATCATATACCGAAAACATGGCTGATAAATCTAGCACGAGGAGAAGCATGACAGCGGCCATTATTTACTGTGTTTTAATAGTTGAGAGAAATAATTATTTGAGAAGGTTAACTTAGTGGAATGAATATATTATATTCCTTGAGAAATCGTAACACCCGAAGTTAACCATACTCCTCCCAGCATTTCGTTTGATTAGAGGTAATCCCACTACATTCTGAGTGGATATTGTTGTTTTAAATTTTGATTGGTCAGTAGTCTGTCTACTGGCCAATCACTAGCTGCCCTACAAAAGCTTTACATTTAAAACGAGTGCCAGTATTGAATCAAATGTTTACACAACGTTACGTCATGGCTCACGATTTTATTATGACCTATTAACCAGTGCATTGAAGAATACTGCAGTAAAACTAATTGCGTGACAAACGAGGCTATCAAGACGAATAAAATGGGGGGGGGCGTTAAACCCCATTTTCTCTCTATAATCCTTAACTGACATTTGTGTGTGAAAAAGCTTTATTTAACGTCCGCTTCCACCTAAGTGATATCGCAACTGGCATTAATTGGCGATTGAAAACAATTTATATGGAAAACGTTCACTGGGTTGTATATGTACAGCACAACGTTTCGACACGTGTTCCCTTATCAATTGTGTTTTTTGAAGTAGTTTTAGAAAGTTCAATAATATTTTCTAAGCGGAAACACCCGGTGTTAGTGGTGTAATTTCGGAGTTGTGGAGTGGTTGCTGTGGTATCTGTTTAACATTGTTGATCGTGAATGAACAGTGGTGGGTGGTGGGAGTTATCTTCTCTTATAATGTGGGCGGAGTCGGGATATTATTATATGTTTCCTCTTGGTATATCCCGATATTCATAAAATAGAAATTCGATCACCAGCCGGGTCCAGATTGACTATTAAACAATATCGTCCAGGAAACCAGGTTATCTTTTCAGCGTTTCAACAATTAGTTGGAAGTTAAGCCCCCCCCCCCCTTCATCTCCTTATCGTCATAAATGTTCTTCAAACGATCTGGATTGCCGTTTGGGAATTTAACGACTTCGGAGCCTTTGTTCAAGTTTTAGGAAGCAAATATTAAATTGGAAATCAATTTGACGGAAAGGATCTTCTTGATGGGCAAAAACATTAAACGACGTCCTCTTTTCTGCTCAGATACGATATAAATAAAATTACATTGCCGACAACCATACGTTTTGTGACGTAATAAAATCATTACTGACACCATGCCAACGTTTATACTAAAGATCCGTTGCCATGACAACAATATTAGTTTAATTTCTTGAGATGTATTGGATTATTCCTGTCAACCATACGTGTTATTGGTTTTGTATGAAGTAAATTGTTTTATGATCCAGGGAGAAATCATTGAATATATTCAAACTGTCATTTTGTGTACTAGGGTAATAATGGATGTGCACGTAAGAGATTCCTTGGTAATTAAAATTCAAAAACGCAGCAGTCTGAGTAAAATCTCCCCCTGTACCTCACATGGCACACGTAACCATAGCAATAAAAATATGTTGACGTGACATTATGTTAAGCACGGGAACGTTTTACAGCAACCGGTGGTTGTCTTGGTTGACTTCTGTATCATTTTATAACACCTGATATCACTTACTGTTCTAGTAATTCACGTCGCGCATAATATAGCTTGTATATAATAATTTGAGTGAGTTCAAACCCCGCTCGAACAAAAAAAACAACTTTATCATCCATTCAATGCAACGCTATGACAGAATAGAAAAGACCACAGGGGGGACAAAATCATTGAGATCGTCTTCAATTAAATCGATTATTTCACAGTTCTTGGTCCATCTCCAGACAACTTAAAGACCAGTTAAACCACGTGTGAAATATCTGTCAATATAAAATATATATCTAATAAAAAAAGACGAAGGAGTGATGTCAGTTGCTATGGCGGAAACAATATATCACAGTTGCTATGGTTAATTGAGCGGGGGATTTAGAAACCCGTGCTATAAATATTATCTGTTTAATCGTTTTATTTCCTCCAGGATTTCTGGTTGAGTTCGGGCTGTTTACTCCGGTCCAATCAATGATGGAATGATATAGGACAGATGAGATGTAATGGAGTTTTTAAAAAGGCTTACTTTTATGCACCAAAGGATGCGCAACCCAACCATACTTTTAAATTCGTTTATGCTATATGTGAGTTCGACACTTTGTAAGCTAGGTAGATATGGGTCAATAGTTCGGCACTGGCGTCAGAATCTCTGGTTCCTTACGGATTACCCCGGTTTGGAATGATATAGAACAGATGAGATGAAATGGAGTTCAAAGGCTTACCTTTCTGCACCAACCGGCCTAAGGAAGACGTGGATTGTTACCTTGCTACTGACCCTGGTATACACACCAGACTTATGTTTCTGTCCCATTGAAACGAGTAAACGCATAAAACGTTCAATCATGGCTAATCTTGAGTAAGGTCCTTGGGAAACGCCGGGATGGTACCAGGGGTTCTTGACGGAGAACCGTTGGCCATAAAAACCCAGTCACCGTGACTTAGATTATGTGATAACTGTATTACGGTGTAATACGGTAGGGAACCGTTTAAGATGTCAGGACCCTTTTAAGGAATCCAACGGACTGGGCATTAGTGAATTGCAGCATACTTTAGAGTCAATCTCGACCCGAATCTCAACCGGCGAGGAGTAAAGAGACTACTCCGAGTACGGCTACAACCAGAGTCTCCGAGAAGGGCTGCCACCAAATTGTTCTACGTCTTGCGTGAAGCGGATTGTGTGGTTGGGGTTTACCAGCGTGGCAGAATCGACATACAAATCACAACTCATCAGAGAAACACAATAATCTCACTTCTTATTCGAATTAGGATGAGAATGCTTTTCGCTTTTTGTTGCAAGTGTGCTGTCAACCAAATATGCTACTTTCTTACTCTCAAATGTTACCAAAAGCACCAGTATTTCAAGTATCCACGTCATCCATCTCCTTAAAACGTGACTTATCACCCAGCGGCGCTACGGCCTACTCTTTTATCGAATTCCAACTGCTAAGGGATCTTTTACGTGCACTCCAATGTGTACATGGGACCTCGGTTTTTCGTCCCATCCGAACGACTAGGCAGCTGTCCTTGTCCGGCCCTCCTCCTGCATCACTGACAAGGGGAAATCACGTCGGAAAATCGAGATGAACTTTCTCGGCCAATGCAGGGATCGAACACCCGACCTCCAGGCTAGCGAACCAGCGCCTTATCCACTTAGCCACCGTTTTACTTTTGTATGCAGCCAAGGTTGAATAGTTCATTTCCTTCATTAAAACACCAATTAATTACAATGATAATAAATGACGATAGACAGGCGGGAGGGGGGGGGTCCAGGCTAGCGAGCCAGTGTCTTACAAACTTATACAATGATAAAGAATGACGATAGACTGGGGGAATGGGTTTGGGTTTTTTATTTAAAAAAAAAAACTTTTCTAGCTGTAAAGTCTGACAAGATCGGTGTCATACTAATTATACAGGTGACATTGGCTTGTTCTAAGTGCAGGGTTTAAAAACACAGAATCAGGCACGCCAAGAGAACAACATTGTCTGATCAAGCTCTCTTCATAACACGAGCTCACCTGACGTAATCATTTACGTCACTTTATCACGTTAAAGGCCACGTGTGTAATTGTCCTTCCGTCACAGCAGGTTTAAGCACGAGACAGTACTATGGACTAACATATTACATATATATGTATATGTCATTCATTTATTGATTATTTAACAATGAATAGAGTTTTCTGAAAACTAATCTATAGTTTATGTATCTAAGCATTCATAGCTGTAGATTTTAACATTATTGGTGTGTGTGTGTGCGAGAGGGAGAGAGAGAGAGAAAGATCCTCGGTCGTGCGTGGCGTGGCAAGGAGTAGGGTCGCCTGTATAACGTCGTGGGTTTTCTCTGGGTCATTCGGTTTCCTCCAACTGCTAACGACCCCTACGCACAAGCGAACTATTGAAAAAAAAATTACCATATGTTAGTCCCGAAATGACCTAGTTTGCGTTGAGTGTGCGTTAAACCACACCTCTCTCTCTCTCCGAGGTCCCGTGTACACATTGGCGTACACGTAAAATATCCCTTGGCAGTTGCAATTCGACAAAAGAGTAGGCCGTAGCGCCACTACCCGTGCAAAATTTCCCCCATAGCACGCTGTATGACATTTACCTGTCTTCATAAGTTCAGGTTAGGCTCAGAACAGTAGGACGTTAAACCCATTTCATTTCATTTTGAAATACATACATACATTGTTGTCCTTTTAGCTTACAATTTGTATTATCTTGTAACGAACCAATTTTGTAAGAAGTTCGTTAGTTTGATTCTGGCTATTACTGACTACGTGCCATACTGAAATAGACTTGATCATTTCAATTACAGAGAGTACTGTAGTGGGTTGCTTCAATTTAGTGTGATGTAGCTTAAGGCACGCGTCTAGTTCGGAATCTACGACCTCTGTAGGATTGTTACAACTATTCTACCATTATCGGTAAATCGGTATCATTTGTTAACTCAGTGACCCAGGCAGTCTAACGCTGTAGTTTTTATTTGTATCTAATAGTAAGTACAGGAGGACCGCACTACACACAAAATAAAAATCTACAAGACAGAACATAGACATTGCAAAAAAAACAACCCAAAAACCCCAAAACAGACAAGCTACATGACTATCCATACTTTGCTGCAGACTAACTAAAATTGAACGAACATTTCCGTCAGTTTTATTTTTGTTTTCGCCTGTTTAGTCGACTTCCTTCGGGACTGGGTGAATATATTAGCGTTTAACGTCACTCTGTTCTGCTCCAACCGGGACAAGTAAAGCAGCAACTTTTGCTTTAAAGGCTTTTCGATAAGTAATCTAGCCACGACAGTGTACGAAAAAATAGAATGCTGCGAATCTTTCCAAAGGTTTTGGTTATCGTCAAATTTGATTGTCTGTCACGGGAGAATTATGTTTAAATAACCAGTCAACCATGTTGGATGGTCGATTCGTTGAGATACTGGGTGCTCAAATTCACAACCCTAACCCATCTAGCCCATTCAGATAATGAAGGGCCGAATCCCTAGTATCTCCCTCTGTCACTACTAAGGGGAAAAACTTACCCTGGGGCATTGGGCCAAACTTTGCCAATTGAGGAAAGATGTCCCACCTTTCATGATATCTCGAGGTTTACTGGAGTCCGGGACAACCATAACAACGCATATGGTCAGGCAGTTGACGAATTTGTCAGAGACTTCGGTCTCGATTGTTAACCCTTATGGGTATAAGTGATACGATAAGGCTCCGTGGACCCCTCCGGTAGATACATCCCTCGTCCAGAGACTGAGAGTCGAAGTAAGGAATAATCCACTGGCGGACAAACATCTCTCTTTTCACATATAAATAGGCGGATCGCACAACCTCGATTATGGTACGACCGACTTCTGGCCGCAAATAGACTGTTAAACATGTGCTCTATGTACGCATCGGAACGGAAGCGATCAAGGAAGCTGTTATAGTATGGATTTCCAGCCAAAAACAATCAAACAATTACGTGGTTCTCAGTGATTCTAAGTAACCTGGAATCAGTAAGGAACTGGAGATTCCGACGCCCGTCCCGAACTATTGACCCCTATCTACCTAGCTTACAAAGTGTCGAACTCACATATAGCATTAACGAATTTAAAAGTATGGTTGGGTTGCGCACCCTTTAGTGCATAAAAGTAAGCCCTTAAACTCCATTTTATCTCATCTGTACTATTTCATTCCAACATTGATTAGACCGGAGTAAACAGCCCGAACTCAGCCAGAAATCCTGGAGGAAATAAAGCGATTAAACAGATAATATTTATAGCATGGTTTTCTAAATCCCCCGCTCAATTAACCATAGCAACTGTGATATATTGTTTCCGCCATAGCAACTGACATCACTCCTTCATCTTTTTTCTTAGATATATATTTTATATTGACAGATATTTCACACGTGGTTTAACTGGTCTTTAAGTTGTCTGGAGATGGACCAAGAAATGTGAAATAATCGATTTAATTGAAGACGATCTCAATGATTTTGTCCTCCCTGTGGTCTTTTGTAATCTGTCATAGCGTTGCATTGGATGGATGATAAAGTTTTTTATTTTGTTCGAGCGGGGTTTGAACTCACTCAAATTATTATTTACAACCTATATTATGCGCGACGTGAACTCCACGAACAGGAAGTGGTATATGGTAAACAAGTCAACCAAGAAAACCATCGGTTGCTGTTAAACGTTCCCGTGCTCATCACAATGTCGGGTCAACATCTTAGATCATATATTGCTATGGTTACGTGCGCCATGTGGGGTACAGGGGGAGATTTTTCTCCGACTGCTGCGTTTTTGAATTTTAATTACCAAGGAAGCTTTTACGTGCACATCCATTATTACCCTAGTAGGCAAAATGACAGTTAGAATATATTCAATGATTTCTCCCTGGATCATAAAATAATTTACTTCATATAAAACCAATAACACGTATGGTTGACAGGAATAATCCAATACATCTCTACAAATAAAACTAATATTGTTGCCATGGTAACAAATCTTTGGTTTAAACGTTGTCATAGTGGCAGTAATGATTTTATTACGTCACAAAACGTATGGTTGTCGGCAATGTAATTTCATTTATATCGTATCTGAGCAGAAAAGAGGACGTCGTTTAATGTTTTTGCCCATCAAGAAGATCCTTTCCGTCAAATTGATTTCCAATTAAATATTTAGTGGCTGTTTTATTAGAATCGTTATCTGCTTCCTAAAACTTGAACAAAGGCCCTGAAGTCGTTAAATTCCCAACGGCAATCCACATCATTTGAAGAACATTTATGATGATAAGGAGATGACGGGGGGAACTTAACTTCCAACTAATTGTTGAAACGCTGAAAAGATAACCGGGTTTCCTGGACGATATTGTTTAATAGTCAATCTGGACCCGGCTGATGATCTCATTTCTATTTTACAATTTGCTTGTTAATCGTTATGAATATCAGGATATACCAGGAGGAAACATATAATAATATTCCGACACCGTTCATATTATAACAGAAGATAGCTTCCACCACGTACCACTGTACATTAACGATCAACAATGCCAAACAGATACCACTGCAACCATCCACCAATCCCCAACTACACCACTAACACCGGGTGTTTCCGCTTAGAAACTATTAACATTATTATTGAATTTTCTAAAACTACTTCAAAAAACACAGGGAACACGTGTCGAAGCGTTGTGTTATACATGTACAACCCAGTGAACGTTTTCCATATCAATTGTGTTCAATCGTCAAATGCCAGTTAAGGATTATTGAGAGATTATGGGGTTTAACGTCTCCCACACAAATACGGGTCAATTCTATTTCAATAATTATTAAGCAGTGGTGGGGACCGGAGAACCCGGATAAACCCTACGATGCTGGTTAACTTCGGGTGTTAAGATTTCTCAAGGAATATAATATATTCATTCGACTAGTAAAGCGTTTAACACGATGTTAACCTTCTTGTATAATTATTTCTCTCAACTTTTAAAACACAGTAAATAATGGCTGCTGTCATGTTTCTCCTCGTGCTAGATTTATCAGCCATGTTTTCGGTATATGATTTTACATCAAGCTCGAGGCAAATCCCGCCAATTTAATCAAATATTACATCAATTTTTACGTCGCTTCAATCAGCTCGTTTATCTTAGCTTTGAAATTCATTATTTTTTGTTGTTGTTTTACTAGAATTCTTTACGGACCATATCACAAGATTAGATTGTGTTTTCGCTTGTTCTGAATTTTACTGAAGGATAACACAAAATATTTATCCACGTTATTTACTTTGTGTTTCTAATTTAATTGTTTCAAACAGACAAGTCGTGGCAGATTAAATTCTGTTAAAACATTTTCTGCAACGTTTTTCCATGTTTGGATATCGTTAAAAGGGGCAGTCTGCCAATTTGAAATTAATGTATTCTTCATATTAGCCTGCTTCATATCTAACAAGCTTGACGGTTGTGGCAAATTGAATTCTGCTAAAACATTATCTGCAACGTTTGCCGATGTTTGGATGTCGTTAAAGGGACAGTCTGTCATGTTGAAATTAATTTATACGTTATATTAGGCTTACCTCACCTATATCTAGTTTGACGGTTACCAGCTCGACGGAACATGTTATCCAAAAGATACTTAGATACTTCGTCTTCCTGGATTTAAGCAAGAACATACAGACATAATCCATGTTCCTAACCAATCTAATAGTTTCCAAAAACAAGGTCAAATAAAACAAGGTTTCGTGATTTGCATAACGGTGGATGACATAGGTGGATAAAACGGGGTAATCGCTCTCGCACAAGTTCCTCGGACATATACGACCTGTAGCTTTAGACAGAGCAGGGCGTGTGTGCGATATTATTATTATTGTGACAGTTAAGATATCACCCCACTCCAGACTACGTAACCGGATGTCGTGGCCTATAAACATAGCCAGCCAGAAGAAGTAAGAAATAGTAAGCCAGAACAAGGTTTCTCTAAAAAAAACTCCAAGCTAAACAGACCCATAGTAAGCCCGAATAAGGTACCTTTACATAACCCCAAGTTACACAAACCAATAGCTAGTCAGAACAAGGTAAGTTGAACAGATCAATAGCACGCCTTAAGATAAACAGATCCCTAGCTAGCGAGAGTAAGGCATCTTTATCTAACCACAACCAGGGGACTATCCGAACAAGTAGTTACATCTGGTCGTAGATCTACAATGGTGCAACAGAACAATGCGTTCTAGCCTAACTCAGGCCATGGCAAACCAAGACTTCCCTCCTAACCACTAGAAACATATAACTGTCCTATATTCTCACCACTCGCTTATAGCGAAAATGTTCATTTTGAATAAGAATTTTCTCTTTTGATTTTGAACTCGATACCCCGCCATACTCGCTAGGCAGATTAATGTGACATTGTCCTACACAAAGGTGTCCTAGCCAAAACTCAGATGTCGAACATTTTGATCTAAACAAGATTGTCCAATACGCTAGCGTTTACGATAAAAACCTAAGTCTATGGTTATTTTGTACATATGAAATTAACTACATTTTATTATCTTCCTGTAAATTCTACATTTAAAATAAAGTTGTATCCTACATACTGAATGAATCTATTACAAATAGTTTTAAATATTAGATGATACATTCGGCCATCCACCCCCCCCCCCACACACACATAGTTATAATTATTAGATGAACCCATGTCATATATATATTAACAAAACAATGGGTTGAGGATGTGCTATAAACATATGTATAAAAGTTAAGTTTAACTGAAATAGATTGAACAACAGGCAAAGTTCTCCCCAAAAGTTGGCAAGTGTTGCTGCTTTACTTGAAAGTATATGATCGTCGGAAACACCACGTGTCACTTCTTTATCAACATTTCCTATTTGTAAATTGTCCGATATCGTTCTGATGCGACGAACGCATGGGTCCAATAGGGTACATTTGAATGACGCCTTGAAAGTTGAAATTAGACGAAGATTGGGTACAAAATACTGCTTTCCCTGTGGAATTATTTATATTGTTGTAGAAAGTGATAACTCCATTTTGAATTGCTTAAAAATCGATAACAGAAATGAAGGCGTTCACATCGCTCGATGGTGACACTGATAACAGACAGTCCTTTAATCTTGACATGGGAAGTGAAAAAGTCTGCGTTTTATCTTCGGCAATTCTTGAAAAACACATTTAATTAAGAATGTAAATATTTTGACAGTAGAATTGATTTTATTGTGAATGTTAGTTTTAGAAATATGAAGTGAAGAGATTTGATTGACACAGAATTGTGGTTTGAACGGAACAACTCGAGACAGGGTCAGAACTAGTTTTTTGTGGTTGTAACTCTGATGAAATGGTTTTCGTATTGATGGTTTTAATTGGACGATGATGGAACTCATTAAAGACCAGCAGCAGGTTAAATCAGGAAAATATGGATTGAAAACTGTTGATTCTGTGGAAGAGAATGCGATGTTGGGTTGTTTTAACTTCTGACGTAACAAAGTGTGTGCTATTTATAGACAAATACGTCATCGTTATATTTCATATGGCTATGCAGATAACTGGTTAAGAGAAGATTGTCAGGATAACGATATTCCCGCCTTTTGTAGTTTACACCCCAACTGAGGATGGTATTAGAATCTGACACTTTTTTACAGGGTTCCTCGTATGTCCAATTTGTACCATGCTTCTGGTATATGTCCATTTTGTACCATGCTTCTGGTATATGTCCATTTTGTCCAGGGCTCGTAGTATATGTCCATTTTGAACACGGCTACTGGTATCTGTCCAATTTATACAGGGCTCCTGTGATATGTCAATTTTTGTTCAGGGCTCGTGGTATCTGTTCATTTTGTATCTGTTCATTTTGTACAGGGCGCCTGCTAAATGTTCATTTTGTAGAGGACTCGTAGAGTATGTCCAATGTTTTTTTTACAGGGCTTCTAGAATATGTCCATTTTTTTAAAGACTTCGAGAATCTGCTAATCGTTTTAAACTCTGCTACGTTATCTCCAAAAAGGCTACACTGTAAAAAAAAGTGTGTAACGTTACTCTTTTTAAAGTGAAATCTTAATCCATATTTGGTGTAACTGGTACTTTACACTAAGAAAGAGTGGCTTTAGACGATTTGGAGTGCAAATTTACTCCAATGGAGTGTAAACCCTTAGTTACACTATTTTGTGTAACAATATACACGATAAATTGTTTAAGTTTACACTTGCAAAAGTGAATCAGCTGTTACTAACGGTTAGCCCTTGGTCGGTGTTAAGTATACTGAAAATAAGTGTAATAAAACACAATTTGGGGTGTAATTTATTTCTCAAGGAGGGGCGAGTAACTAGAAACAAATAAAGCAGCAAATAGTGTAGCATGACACTGAACGTGGTGTATTCTTGTACTCTTTTTGTAGTGAAACATTACGCTTATAATTTTAGCACGATGTAAGGTGTAACATTATATATTGCTAACTCTATTTATTGTGTTAATTTACACCAAACGTAGTGTTTTCACATTTCGCTTGCTGAGATGTAATATTAGCACGATAAAAGTGTAAAATTTCACTTAAAATCGTATAGATCATTACCCTGAGATCGGTGAATATTCATCCTTCTATTCGTGTATGTTTGTAACACTATTTCGAGTGTACCATATACCAAACGAAAGTGTTTAAGGTTCACATATATATTTACAGTGTTAATTTACACCAATGGTAGTGTATTCATACTATTATCTCCCTTTACTTAAATAGTTAAATTTGAATATATAGCATGCAATTATAATTAATATGCATATTCTGCGACGTACTTGACAGAACTAGATAATACTTCTGTATGTCAACTTTATCATAAATTACATTGTGTCCATCTGTTAAATAATGTTGCATTTATATCGTTGACAATGAATACTTTGTTTAAATATGGCAAGTATACTTTATAATATTGCATGACGAGGCAATGAAAACTCCAAATGATTGCAACTAGTACCCTGGGTCAGTTGTTCCCACTGGAATGTCCGTTTAGTATTTAGTATTTACACCAATAGTTCTTTGTAATGCTCCTAGAACGCACAAACCTTAAACTCCTTGCAGTTTAAGAACAAATACAGGCTTTGGGGTGATTTTACCCGTAACTGAGAATTTAGTAGTCATTCTATTGGTGTACGGGTACCCTTAAAGAAGTAAAAGTTTGCACCGAACTGGGAGCATAACAGTCGCTCCAGTAGTGTAAGGTTAGCCTTCATAGTTTACATGTTTACGCTGAACCAAGACTGTAACAGTCACTCCCGTGGTGTAAGGTTACCTTATCTGTTGTACATGTTTGCACCGGACTGAGAGCTTAGAAGTCGTTATAGTAGCGTAAGTGTAGCCCTAATCGTGTACGTTTTCACCACACCGGGAGCTTTGCATCACCTGTACCAGTGAACAGTTACACCTAATGCTACTGAAGATGCACCCCAAACGGTGTATACAACCAACACTCGAGTGTATTTATGTTGGTGTAACCTTACACCGAGCTCTCAGTTACACTTCAGTTACACCTTTTGTGGAGGCAGCAGGAGTTCACCCTAAATTGGTGTAATCTCTGAAATTATTTTTTACAGTGTACTTCAAGCGTATCAACATGACCGGTTGTTTTACTGGACTGCCAGATTTAAGTGATCTTTCCCTTTTGAACAACTGTATATACACGTTTTCTATGGTCATAATATCCTATATGTTCGGAGATATTCGTACCATGTGCATGGTGCTATGTAGGTAACAAACCTCATCTCTCAACCCTCCTGTTTCCAGATAAGAGATAGTCAAATATTGTTGTATCTAGCAAATGCCAATGTGAAATACATCCGGCTTCATTAAGCGCAATTGTCAATATATTTTTCTATCAAAACAGCGACGCCATTTTGAACATTTCTTTCTAAAAGCGACAAGTTTTAATAATAATTAATCCGGTAGCCGCATCACGATTGTATGGGTGTAGCTACATATTAATATTGACCGTATTTACGGTCCATGAAATCACTTGGCCTCGCACAGCCGAGGATAGAGACGGTCCAGATGTCGAGGTTTTCCGAATGAAACGAAGCGTGTTGGAGGAACTTCGACGGCGTTTTCAAGTTGGGTACAAAGTGATAGTTATGTCACTACATTGGACCCTATAAGTTAAATTAAAATTATTTTACATCTTTTAAAGTTACATTATTCAAGATATAGATAAGAACTAGCCATTCTTGCTATAATAATTCGAAAGTAGGTGATGTAAAATGAATAATTTGAAAATTTCATTCAAATTACTCTTTTGTAAGCGAAGATATTGGCATTTGAAGATTTAGCCGACGTGTGCAATAATTTCAACCACGGTCCTAGTTGATCAAAGCTAAGACTCGAAGCGTCTGGCCCCGCCATATTTGATTTACCACTGAAACGTTTAAATCTGTTTAATATCGGAGCAATCTGATGCCATCCAAAGTTGATTAAGGCCTGGATCAGTTAATTAATGTCTAATTAACACTTTAGAAAACATTTCATGCCCCAAAAAAGACTTGTACTAGGCAGATTTAGCTCTTGAATAATGCATGTTGAATAGAAACATTGAGTTTGTCAGGGTGGCTTAAAAAGAAACACATCAGTATATCTCAACGTTTTAGCTACGTGTTCGTAGCTAGGTGCTTTCCAAACACATAGTACTGGAGCAACTGCACAGTGCAATACCGTTGTTAACATTTTCCATGGGAATCTCTCCAAACACGACAGTCGTAGACATATTCTAATTTAGTTGTAGACAGGTGCCATTTTGTTATTAACCACGGACTACCTTTTGTGCGTCAGGATTAAATATGGTAATGACTAGAAAATGTCCGCTTATGTTAATGACATTTACTGCGAATCTGTTGAATGCTTATTAATGTGTTTATACATCAGCAACATTAACGAACATACTCGTGGGACGAACTAATAAATTTATTACGGTCGTTATTACATATTCCCTCATGACACATTTCACAGCTTATGTTATTTTATACGTCATAAATTCCCATCAGCGTTCAGATTCATTCATAAAAACCATGGGGTAACATGGTCACGTGGTGAATTATCTGGTTACGTAATATCGAATATATACCATTCACACCACACATCAACCAATATATAAAATAATACATATATTCTACGAGACCCATTGGAGCAATCAAAATACAAAAACACACTATGTTATGAACATATAAATAATGACACAGTAGCACGTGGAGCTATGCACTGGGAACATTGTAACAGCCCAAATATGGCGAACTGTATTCAGACGATCCGAAAGTCTTCAAGATTATTCAAATTATCTATAGCTATGTCCATCGACTTACATCGTGGGAATAATATATTTCGTTGATGAATTAACCCAATTATTATGTAGAAATATGCTATTCACTATAGGCCATCACTAAGTCTTGTTCTGGAATTGAATGAAATTAAGTTGCAATGGGATGATGGATGGCTGTGCGCAAACTTGTAATGGACATTATAGGTTGTACAGCCTGTACCATATATTTATAATGACGCAGTATGAAAGGCAGTATATATCCCAGACTATTCATGTTACACAGTAGTATACGAGACATGGTTATTTATTCTTCCCACAGGACCGATGGGTCTGTGTTCAGAAAGACGAGTCTCAGGGTAATTTACATTCAATAAAACCAACTGTAAGACTCAGGGCTCGCACTGGCTTTCATGTTTTTCCCGCCAAAATGGATGATCATTGATATAAAAAAAGCTCATTTTAATCCCACCAATTGGGATATTTTATCTGCCAAAAATGTGCGATAAAAGAGACTCTTGAAAAAACTCAATGCCGCTATATATACAGTGCTAAATAGCCCCCCCCCCACACACACACCCCATTATTAACTTACGCAAATCTGATTAGGGAAAGTACCAAACAGATGCATTTTACATCAACAATATGTGATCATTAAATATACTTGGAAGGAAGCCATAGTTAGTAGAAGTATACGCACGTGAACTATATTGTGGTGATATGGAAGGGCACGTACCCTTTACTTCTATTTCAAGTACGATTTCAACAACCTAAACATATTTATTCATGGAATATAAAACATCTGATTCTACAAAGTGTATTTTAGTCTTTATCAGACAATGATAAAAAAAAATGTTCCATTATATCAAAAGGTCGTATCCCATGAGTTCGGCTATATTTTCTAGTACACGTCCAGCTAAAAACCGCATACAGATTAAGAATCATAATAAAGATAAGAAACGCCACGTTAAAATGCTCATGGACTGAAAAGTTCTAAGCCAGTCTGTGAAAGACATGAACAAAGTCAATGGTTTTCATTTATTTCTCTACATGTGTACACATTTTTCCAACTATCTCACATCTTCACAAGAATAATATAAATTTAAGAATAATATAAATGTTTAACTGAATGAATGAATGGATTATGAACGAATGAAATGCAAAAATTCATAATTTTAGAAACGGAGCCCCAATGTTTCGGTGAGCAAATCGCTGATTCACTAGCAAGGTCCTGGGTTCCATCGCGGAATTGTTCAGTGCGGTATCACCTTGTCTGCTCATTCAGATGTGACAAATAAACCGAGTACGTAAAACGAGTTTTCGACAAAGAGCAGGCGAAGACATTATTGTCGGGTACCATGTCTCTGGGGTATGCCAACCTTTTTTACCTGAACCATGTTAGTCCCGATAAATGTCATTCTTCTTTCAGAAAACTCTATTCATTGTTAAATAATCAATAAATGAATGACATATACATATATATGTAATATGTTAGTCAATAATACTGTCTCGTGCTTAAACCTGCTGTGACACAAGGGAAGGGCAATTACACACGTGACATTAAAATCTGGTAAATGATTACGTCAGAAATTTGGATCAGACATTATTGTTCTATTGACGTGCCTGATCTGTGTTTTAAACACTGTCTATCTAGGTGATCACTTAGAACAAGCCAATAACACCTGTCTAATTATTAGTACATGTCTTTCACCGATCTTGTCAGACTCTCTACAGCTAGAAACGTTTTTTTTTAAAACAAACCCACCCGCTTTTCGCCATTCTTTATCATTGTTTATCAATTAATGTTTAACATGAAGGACGTATTCAACCTTGACCTGCATGTACAAATGAAACAAAAAGTGTGCTAACTCTGTAAACCCCTCGTATGGAAATAAACTGTATGCATGACATTCTATATGCCAGATGGACCCCAATATTACCCACAGTTAAAGAATGTCAGACTGGTCTTTTATAAATTGGGGAAATACTACACCAGTGATGTTTAAATTGATCAATAAGTTTCTAAAAAATGTAATATCGCCATCGCCACTGCCTAGCATATCGATAATGAGATAATTCATTAAATTACGTTTCTAAAATTTGTGACTATGCTTATGCCTAGTAGTGAAATACTTCCAATTAAGCCCCTGATGAAAAGTCACGTTTTAAGGAGATGGGTGACGTGGATAAGTGAAATTCTAGTGCTTTTGGTAACATTTGAGGGAAAGAGAGTAGCATATTTGGTTGACAGCACACTTGCAACACAGAGCGAAAAGCATTCTCATCCCAATCCGAGTAAGCAGTGAGATTATTGTGTTTCGCTGAGGAGGTTGATTTATAGTTGCGAATTGTATGTCGATTGTGCCAAGCTGGTCAACCCCAACCACTCAATGCACTCGTCGCAAACCGTAGAACAATTTTGTGGTAGCCATACTAGGAGTAGAAGTAGTCTCTTTGCACTCTAGGTAATGCCGCAATTCAAAATTGTCCAGTCTGTTGGATTCCTTAAAAGGGCTATGGTCTCTCAAAGGCCCAATAAGACTCTTGCTGTAACTGAATAATATGTCCCAATCATCATTCTGGTCAACAAATTGTACTATTTTACAATATTCCAATGAATTGGTGGTACAAATTTCATCTTAACACACATAAGTTAAAAAAATTGGTAAAATCCAACTGTATGATTTGAAAGGCCTTACGTAAGCACTTTCAAATGTAACCTGGATTTAAACATATTTTCGAACCCTCTGGACAAGTAAAATAGGATGCAATGGATAATTTACACAACAGGTAGGACACTAAAACATCTAGTAGTTA
The DNA here is from genome assembly GCA_917208275.1 of Patella pellucida. Classification (NCBI taxonomy): domain Eukaryota; kingdom Metazoa; phylum Mollusca; class Gastropoda; family Patellidae; genus Patella; species Patella pellucida. The sequence continues at coordinate 5,472,274 of OU795044.1, forward strand.
GAATAAGGCTATTTTTTTTTGACCTGTCAAGCCAGCCAGAGTGGTATTGTCCCTTTATACAGTTCCCTACCCTATAACAACGTAATATCATAATTACATAATAAAAGTTAAATAAAATTATTTCCGGGGAGCCACTTTGACTCAGTTTGCATGATTCTCCGTCCAGAAACCCTGTTACGACCCCGGTAACAATTCACGTTCAGTTGGTAGACTTCATGCTTTAAAGGGGTAATCCCGATATTTGTTTTTGGAATAGTTAAAATCCCTTAAAATATTCGAGTCCAGGGCCGCGCAACTACTTCAGTATTTATGATACGTTTTCAAACGACTTAAATCCGTCAATCTTCATCTGGAATTTGAGTTCGGTGCCCAAAGGTGTATTTCGTGGTATCTGGATTAAATCAAACATTTTTTTATAAAAAATAATGTGTAGTTGAAATTCGCCTTTCTCTTTCAAGTACGGCACATGGGTTATTCACTGCATAACCCTCTCAAGTAACCGTAATCGGTTATAAGGTCACCCAACGAAACAATTGACCCGAAATCTTTAAAGGGTTACGTGTCTCATGGATAAGCAGTTTTCGCGTTCACATCCAAACGACTCAATATTTTGATTTGAAATTTTGAGACATTGTAAATACACCATTCCCCTATATTTTGGCGTTTAATTTAGTCCTAAAATGACCTAGTTTGTGTTGAGTAGACGTTAAACCCCATTTCTCTCTATCTTTTTTTTTCATACATGCTAGACTTTTATTTTTGAGCCCCTGTTTATTTCGGGATTGTCCCTTTAATGTGCGTCTTGGTACCGGAAAGTAAGCCTGTATCATTCCAACATTGATTAAACGGCCCGAACTCACCCAGATAACCTGGAGGATATAAAACGATTAAACAGATAATATTTATAGTATGGTTTTCTAAATCCCCCGCTCAATTAACCATAGCAACTGTGATATATTGTTTCCGCCATAGCAACTGACATCACTCCTTCATCTTTTTTCTTAGATATATATTTTATATTGACAGATATTTCACACGTGGTTTAACTGATCTTTAAGTTGTCTGGAGATGGACCAAGAAATGTGAAATAATCGATTTAATTGAAGACGATCTCAATGATTTTGTCCTCCCTGTGGTCTTTTGTAATCTGTCATAGCGTTGCATTGGATGAATGATAAAGTTTTTTTTTATTTTGTTCGAGCGGGGTATGAACTCACTCAAATTATTATATACAAGCTATTTTATGCGCGACGTGAATTACTAGAACAGAAAGTGATATCAGGTGTTATAAAATGATACAGAAGTCAACCAAGACAACCACCGGTTGCTGTAAAACGTTCTCTTGCTCATCATAATGTCGCGACAACATATTTTTATTGCTATGGTTACGTGCGCCATGTGGGGTACAGGTGGAGATTTTACTCAGACTGCTGCGTTTTTGAATTTTAATTACCAAGGAATCTCTTACGTGCACATCCATTATTGCCGTAGTACGCAAAATGATAGTTTGAATATATTCAATGATTTCTCCCTGGATCATAAAAAAATTTACTTCATACAAAACCAATAACACGTATGGTTGACAGAAATAATCCAATACATTTCCACAAATTAAACTAATATTGTTGTCATGGCAACGAATCTTTAGTTTAAACGTTGGCATGGTGTCAGTAATGATTTTATTACGTAACAAAACGTATGGTTGTCGGCAATGTAATTTTATTTATATCGTATCTGAGCAGAAAAGAGGACGTCGTTTAATGTTTTTGCCCATCAAGAAGATCCTTTCCGTCAAATTGATTTCCAATTTAATATTTAGTGGCTGTTTTATTAGAATCGTTATCTGCTTCCTAAAACTTGAACAAAGGCCCTGAAGTCGTTAAATTCCCAAATGGCAATATAGATCGTTTGAAGAACATTTATGACGATAAAGAGATTGGGGGGAACTTAACTTCCAACTAATTGTTGAAACGCTGAAAAGATAACCTGGTTTCCTGGACGATATTGTTTAATAGTCAATCTGGACCCGGCTGATGATCGAATTTCTATTTTATGAATATCGGGATATACCAAGAGGAAACATATAATAATATCCCGACCCCGCCCACATTTTAAGAGAAGATAACTCCCACCACGCACCACTGTATATTCACGATCAACAATGTTAAACAGATACGACTGCAACCACCCACCACTCCACAACTATACCAGATGTTTCCGCTTAGAAATCTTTAACATTATTACTGAAACTTCGTAAAAAACACAATCAATAAGAGGACACTTGTCGAAACGTTGTGCTGTACATGTACAACCCAGTGAACGTTTTCACTATAAATTTTGTTCAATCGTCAAATGCCAGTTAATTACACCAATAACACCGGGTGTTTCCGCTTAGAAAATATTATTGAACTTTCTAAAACTACTTCAAAAACACAATTGATAAGAGAACACGTGTCGAAACGTTGTGCTGTACATGTACAACCCGGTGAACGTTTTCCATATAAATTATGTTCATTCGTCAAATGCCAGTTGCGATATCACTCAGGTGGAAGCGGAAGTTAAATAAAGCTATTTCACACACAAATGTCAGTAAAGGATTATAGAGAGAAAATGGGGTTTAACGCCCCCCCCCCACACACACACACAAAGTAGGTCAAATACGGTTCAATTCTATTGCAATAATCATTTAGCAGTGGGAGGAACCGGAGGACCCGGATAAACCCTACGATGTTGGTTAACTTCGGGTGTTAAGATTTCTCAAGGAATAAAATATAAATTATTCATTCCACTAGTAAAGCGTTTAACACGATGTTAACCTTCTTGTATAATTTTTTTTTTTTTAAACAATATTTTATTCAGATACTGAAAAGGATTGAGGAACAGGCACAGCCTATATGACCTCTCTCCTAAATAAAATAATTAATGTGAAAATGTAAAATAAATAAGTGAGTAAACAATAAAACAATAAAATGAATACGTAATCTACAACATTTGATATATATATACATATTTACACATTGGCTATGCAGTTGTTCATGTTAACATTTTGGTCGATATAGATGTTATACTGATCTCAAAACCTTCTGCTAGTGTCAAAAAAACATTTGGACCTTTTCAAAGATGTCTGACGAAATATGACTGTTGTTTGCACCGTATAAAAAATTATGTGTATTGATAAAATTCGGTGGCAAAAGATTTATAGATATTTTACGCGCATCAGAATGCAAGGAGCAATGTAAAAGAAAATGATCGGTATCTTCGAACGAATGACCGCAACCACACTCGGGGCTGTCCGAAATATGCCTTAAAAATTTATGACCCTTTAGGTCACTGCAAGAGAGACGAAGACGACTACATGTATGTATTATTTGATTTTTACGTTTGCCAAAGTTGAAATAAGGGGGTATATTTTTATCTTTATAAATTTTTTTGGTTTTAAATATATTTATAGAGGTCGAATTTCTAATACTTATATCAAGGTTATTCCATTCTTTTATGGTAGAAGGTATAAAGAATTTAGAGAATAAAGTTGTTCGACAAAAGTAATCAGTTAAACTGTTGTTGTTACGAAGATTATAAGGAGTACTGGAAAACTGAATTAAATTATGGAGGTATGGAGGGGTTAACTGATTAATAATTTTGTACATTAAAATGAGTTTATGACGCCTTCGCCTCTCTTGCAGAGTGATAAATCCCGTTTCTTCATATAATAACCTATGACTGGTACCCTTCACAGCCCCACATATAGTCCTGAGTGCATCTAGTTGTAGGTGTTCTAATTTGTTTTTTAGTTCGTCTGTGCTCCTATCCCATATTACGTCACAATAGTCAAAATGTGGGAGAATAAAAGAGGTATATATAATTTTCAAGGTATTTCTATTTAGGCGATGTTTTAACGACCTAAGACAATCAATCATTTTACTCGTTTTAGTCAAAATAATATTTACATGAATGTCCCATTTGCAGTTTTTCTGAAAAGTCAATCCCAAATGTCTGTGTTGATAAACTTCTTTAATAGGAATTCCGTCTAAATTTAGTGTAGGTAACAGTGGGTCTCGTTTAGTAGTCAGTGCAAGTGATTCAGTTTTCAGCGGGTTAAAGGAAACCAGCCACGTTTTTGCCCATTTGTTTAACATTTCAAGATCACTATTTAAGACAGTCGCGCATGCGGTTGGGTCATTAATTTTAAGATAGATGCTAGTGTCATCCGCAAAAAGTCTAATATTCGATTTTATGTTCTTAACGATATCATAATTATTTCTCTCAACTATTAAAACACAGTAAATAATGGCTGCTGTCATGTTTCTTCTCGTGCTAGATTTATCAGCCATGTTTTCGGTATATGATTTTACATCAAGCTCGAGGCAAATCCCGCCAATTTAATCAAATATTACATCAATTTTTACGTCGCTTCAATCAGCTCGTTTATCTTAGCCTTGAAATTCATTATTTTTTGTTGTTGTTTTACTACAATTCTTTACGGACCATATCACAAGATTAGATTGTGTTTTCGCTTGTTCTGAATTTTACTGAAGGATAACACAAAATATTTATTCACGTTATTTACTTTATGTTTATAATTTATTGTGGCGAATTAAATTCTGCTAAATTCTTTTTCCGCATCGTTTTTCCGATGTTTAGATATCGTTAAAGGGGCAGTCTGTCAATTTGAAATTTATTTATGCATCAAATTTGTAACACTATCGTAGTGATAAAAGAGATATCAGTTTTAGTAGATATAAGATTTATTTACAACAGGAATAATACAGCATGAACTAATCTACAACTAAACTTCTATATAAACTAGTCTTGTACAGGACATCTCTAACAATATAACATTTACTATTCTGCCCCACTGCCAAGGCAGCGGCTGGTGAGTCCATACACCCGTCCAAGCTTTTCTTCTCCCCGGCTCCTCGCTTACTAACTGTTAGTGAACTACTCAGTTATATACCAACAGTATACAGATAAGGCACATAGTCATATCTGCAATTAATTCTTTTATCTCCTCACGGCATGTGCATAATCCCTTGAAGTCATGTGGATCTTGTACACAGAACATATTGAATCAATTAGATGTTTAATAGATCGTTCTCCGACAGCCGTTTATATAAAGGTGAACGTCAAATTCATGTATTGTCAAAACGAGCAGAGTTCATTAAGTTCTATGCACCTAAATCATAAATGATATCGCTGTGTTACACGTTATTCCGATGTTAAGATATCGTTAAAGGGGCAGTCTGCCAATTTGAAATTAATTTATATCATATTAGCTAACCTCATCTCTATTAGCTTGACGGTTTACAGCTCGACGGAACGTGTTGTCCAAAAGATACTTCGTCTTCCTGGCTTCCGGTAAGAACATACATACATAATCCATATTTCTTATCGATCTACTAGTTTCCAAAAACAAGGTCGGCCAAATTAAACCAGGTTTCGCGATGTTCTACCCAAGCACAAGTTCCTCGAACATATACGACCTGTAGCTTTAGACCGAACAGGGCGTGTGTGCGATATTATTATTGTGATGGCTAAGCTACGACCCCACTCTATATCTAGCGACAAGATAGCATCTTTACCCAACCCCAAGCTAGCCAGAACAAGTTATCTTTACGTAACCGTAAGTTAAACAGATTTATAGCAAGCAAGAACAAGTTATCTGTACCTTACCTTAAGTAAGATGTGGGTTGAGAATGTGCTATGGACATCTGTATATAAATTGGCAAGTGTTTCTGCTTTACTTGAAAGTATATGATTGACGGAAACACCACGTGTCACTTCTTTAACAACTTTACTTAATGGTAACTTGTCAGATATCTTATAGGACAAACGTCTGGGGTCCATTAAAGTGTGGGTGAATGACGCCTTGGAAGTTAATATTCGAGGAAGATTAGGTTAAAAATGCTGCTTTCCCTGTGGAATTATTTAAATTTATACCCGCTTTGAATTGCTTAAACAAAAAAGGAGGCATTCACGTCGCTCAATGGTGACACTGATAACAGACATCCCTTTAAAGTCTGCGTTTTATCTTCGGCAATTCTCGAAAAACACTTTTAATTAAGAATGTAAATATTTTGACAGTAGAATTGATTTATTGTGATTGTTAGTTTTAGAAATAGGAAGTGAAGAGATTTGATTGACACAGAATAGTGGTTTGAAGGGAACAACTCAAGACAAGGTCAGAACTAGTTTTTTTTTGTGATTGTAACTCTGATAAAATCGTTTTCGTATTGATGGTTTTAATTGGAAGATGATAAAACTCATTGAAGACAAGCCGCAGGTTAAATCAGTAAAAATATGGATTGAAAACTGTTGATTCTGTGGAAGAGAATGCGATGTTGGGTTGTTTTAACTTCTGACCTAACAAAGTGTGTGGTATTTATAGACAAATACGTCATCGTTATATTTCTTATGGTTCTGCAGATAACTGGTTAAGAGAAGATTGTCAGGATAACGATATTCCCGCCTTTTGTAGTTTACACCCCAACTGTGGATGATATTAGAATCTGTCCATTTTGTACTAGGCATCCTAGAATATGTCCACTATTTTGTACTGGGTTCCTTTTTGTACAGGGCTCCTGGTATCTGTCCATTTTGTAGAGGGCTCGTAGAATACGTACACTATTTTGTGCAGGGCTTCTAGACTATGTCCATTTTTTAAGCTCTCTGACAATCTGCCCATCGTCGTAGAGTCTGACCCGAGATGTAATATTCTCTCAAATAAGGCTAATGCAAGCGTATCAACATGACCGGTTGTTTTACTGGACTGCCAAATTTTAGTTATCTATCCCTTTCGAACATCTGTAGAGAAACGTTTTCTATGGTCATAGCATCCTATATGTTCGGAGATATTCGTACCGTGTGCATTGTGCTATCTAGGTAACAAACCTCATCTCTCAACCCTCGTGTTTCAAGATAAGAGATAGTTAAATATTGTTGTACGTGACAAATGCCAATGTGAAGTACATCCGGTTTCATTAAGCGCAATTGACAATATATTTTTTTTTATCAAAATAACGACGCCATTTTGAACATTTCTTTCTAAAAGCGACAAGTTTTAATATTAATTAATCCGGTAGCCGCATCACGATTGTATGTGTGTAGCTATATATTAATATTGACCGTATTTACGATCCATGAAATCACTTAGCCTCGCACAGCCGAGGATAGAGACGGTCCAGATGTCGAGGTTTCCCGAATGACACGAAGCGTTTTGGAGTAACTTCTATGGCGTTTTCAAGTTGGATACAAAGTGATAGTTGTGTCAGTACATTGGACCCTGTAAGTTTAATTAAAATTAGTTTACATCTATTAATAGAAACATTGAGTTTGCCATGTCAAACCGAAGGGTGGCTTAAAGCCCCAATAACACTCTTGTTGTAACTGAATAATATGTTTCAATTTTTATTCTGGTCAACAATTTGTACTATTTTACAATATTTCAATTACAAAATGATACAAATTTCATCTTAACACACCTAATTTTAAAAATTGGAAAAATTCAACTACATGCCGTAACATGGTTTGAAAAGCCTTACGTAAGCACTTTCAAATGCAACTTGGATTTAAACATATTTTCGTACCCTCTGGACAAGTAAGATAGGTTGTAATGGATAATTTACACAACAGGTAGGATACAAACATCTTGTAGTTAGAATAAGGCTAATTTTTTTTTCTGGACCTGTCAAGCCAGCAAGAGTGTTATTGTCTCATTAAAAGAAACACATCAGTATATCTCAACGTTTTAGCTACGTGTTCGTAGCTAGGTGCTTTCCAAACACATAGTACTGGAGGAACAGCACAGTGCAATACCGTTGTTACCATTTCCCATGGGAATCTCTCCAAACACGACAGTTGTAGACATATTCTAATTTAGTTACAGACAGGGGCCATTTTGTTTTTAACCACGGACTACCTTTTGTGCGTCAGGATTAAATATGGTAATGACTAGAAAATGTCCGCTTATGTTAATGACATTTACTGCGAATCTGTTGAATGCTTTTTAATGTGTTTATACATCAGCAACATTAACGAATATACTCGTGGGGCGAACTAATAAATTTATTACGGTCGTTATTACATATTCCCTCATGACACATTTCACAGTTTATGTTATTTTATACGTCATAAATTCCCATCAGCGTTCAAGATTCATTCATAAAAACCATGGGGTAACATTATAACACGGTCACGTGGTGAATTATCTGATGACGTAATATCGAATATATACCGTTCACACCACACACCAACCAATATATAAAATAATACATATATTCTACGAGACTCATTGGTGCAATCAAAATACAAAAACACAAAATGTTATGAACATATAAATAATGACACGGTAGCACGTGGTGCTATGCACTGGGAGCTTATAACAGCCCAAATATGGCGAACTGAATTCAGACGATCCGAAAGTCTTCAAGATTATTCAAATTATCTATAGCTATGTCCATCGACTTACATCGTGGGAATAATATATTTCGTTGATGAATTAACCCAATTATTATGTAGAAATATGTTATTCACTATAGGCCGACACTAAGTCTTGTTCTGAAATTGAATGAAATTAAGTTGCAATGGGATGATGTATGGGTGTGCGCTAACTTGTAATGGACATTATAGGTTGTACAGCCTGTACCATATATTTATCATGACGGAGTATGAAAGGCAGTATATATCCCAGACTATTCCTGTTACACAGTAGTATACGAGACATGGTTATTTATTCTTCCCAGAGGACCGATGAGTCGGTGTTCAGAAAGACGAGTCTCAGGGTAATTTGGATTCCATAAAAACAACTGGAGGCAGACCACCATTAATTTCCCCATTGACTTCAATGTTAATTCTAGCCTCTTTGCCTACCTCCAACTTTTTCTCAAATTTTCGTTGGGCTGAATGCTTTTCACTATAGACAGAGGAACAAATGACCATGTCTTTGCACTAAAATTTGTATGACGTTGACCACCAAAATCTTGAGATACACCAAGTTGAAGAAGTATACCCAAAACATGTACCTAGTTGCCGTACATATCACCGTAGCTAACCTGATAACTCAGTTATCCTTCCGCCTCAAAATCCGGAATATTTACCAAAACCTGGCAGAAAATATTAATTCAAACCCTCTTCTTCCATTCTAGACCACAAAATCAACAAAAATGTCCATGCAAAGGGGGAGAAAAGAGAAGGAGAGAGAATTGCTATAAATAGACGAACTACAATTTGTGGGTACCGAGAGTGTGAAATTTAATGGTGGTCTGCCTCCTATATGGTTTTAAAAGTTGATATATCATCAAAATTCTTTTCTTTATAGCTTCACATTTATTTTTGAAAAATTATTATAATACAGAATTAAAAAAAAAAAATTACAGAAAAAATGGTGACCCTTTAAAGTTATGTACTGTTTTGTATACCAGGTTGCAGCCCAAGTCTATGGGCCTTTTGTTCAAGAATTGAAGATTCTTTCTTAATTTTGTCAAAATGTAAGTTCTGCAAAAAGATTTAAAGAGTTTCAAACAAGTCTCATCAACAATATTCAAAATATTGGGATATTTTTCAAAAATTGTATTTTTTTTTACCTTTTCTACAAAATGGCCCATTTTTTACACTTTGTATGTCTCAAAATGCCAATATTTCCCAATTTCTTGGAAAATCTGAGGTAAAAGGCATTTATTTCAAGAAACCTTGGCCAATATACAAGAAGACAAGCTGCAAATTGGTTGCATTGAAGGTAACTGTATGGAACTATAATGAAACTTGTAAGCCCACCCCTGAAAAATGTTTCTGTGGTACCAAATCCAACTTGTGTCCACATAAGTACTACTGTTGATGGAATATGGCTAAAAGCCATGTTCTTCTATCCCTGGCTTATATACATACACACAAACACATGTACTTGTAAGAAGTATGAATAATTTATTAAAATATGGATTCATAAATGTAAAAGAAATGCTGTATTCAGGTGATAACCAGCCACTCTAATAAAAGGGTCACAAAACACTCTTTTTTTTAAAAAAAATGGGAATATTTCAGAATTTAAAACATTTAACAATCAGAGGTATCCTTGAAATTACATAGTGTAAAAATTTTGTGGAATCATGTTGTTTTAATTTTCAAATCAAATTCCTGACAAAATGAGGTGGAAAAAGTGAGTTTTGACATAATTCATAGCATAAAAGGAGTATGAAAAAGCTATTAATTAATATTTTATTGTTCTGTAAATGCCACATTTTAAAAAATCACCACAAATAATAGATTTACACCCAAAATGCAAAACATTAAGCTGCAAAAGACAAATCTACAACACGTCAATTTTGGGGTGTGGACTCATTTGGAAAAACTGTCATAGGATTACATGTTTGGCCATAAACAAAAAGTCTTAGAAATCCTTGAAATCTTATATGTAACTATTTGTTTGTGCAAAATAAAATGCCCGGTTACAATTCAAGCACAAAATCCAATTACTGTAAATTTGGAGTCAATATATGTTCAATTGGATATCCAAATATCACGTTCAAGAAAAGGGGTGGGGTGGGGAGGGTGAGCCAGTCTGAATGAAATGAAGACAGAGAAATTTCCCTGCAAACACATAGATTTTATTTTCTCGAGAAGGGAAATGCAACAATTTCAGGTTTTAAAAGATTAAAATTGTGTCAGAGGAACACTGCAGCAAAATGCAGTTCACTCATAATTTGGAAATTCTAACATACCTCAGCAGTACATAATTAGACCAAATTTCTTAATTTTTATATTTCTGACAAACACATGGATATTTTTTCAATATCTGACAAACACATGAATCATTTCCAATTTATTTAACAAAGGAAATAAAAACATGCAACACAATTTGTTGCATTTTACAACAGATGAATAATTAAAAATTTTACCGCAGTATTGGGGGTAATCTGAAGAATTTCAGGCAAATTTTCATGATTTTTAGGCAAAATTGAGTGAAATTATTGTACTTTCTTCCATTCTAACATTTTTGATGCATAAAAAGTAAAAATTATACATTAAAATATTTTTCACTAATTTTGAAAAGTAAATAAACACTGAAAATCACCAAATTTGGACTAAAATCAAAAATGTTCCTCACAAATCTGTCAAATATTTTTGAAATTTTACCATTTCACTTTTTTTACACTCAAAATGCCATATATCACATTTTCTGGCAATTTAGAGATCATATCATCAAATTCAGGCCTTTCGTCTACTTTCAGGTTGTTTACATATAGGAGGCAGACCACCATTAATTTCCCCATTGACTTCAATGTTAATTCTAGCCTCTTTGCCTACCTCCAACTTTTTCCCAAATTTTCGTTGGGCTGAATGCTTTTCACTATAGACAGAGGAACAAATGACCATGTCTTTGCACTAAAATTTGTATGACGTTGACCACCAAAATCTTGAGATACACCAAGTTGAAGAAGTATACCCAAAACATGTACCTAGTTGCCGTACATATCACCGTAGCCAACCTGATAACTCAGTTATCCTTCCGCCTCAAAATCCGGAATATTTACCAAAACCTGGCAGAAAATATTAATTCAAACCCTCTTCTTCCATTCTAGACCACAAAATCAACAAAAATGTCCATGCACAGGGGGAGAAAAGAGAAGGAGAGAGAATTGCTATAGGGTACCGAGAGTGTGAAATTTAATGGTGGTCTGCCTCCAACTGTAAGACTCCGGGCTCGCACTGGCTTTCATGTTTCCCCGTCAAAATGAATAAGACCATTTTTATATAAAAAAAGCTCATTTTAATCCCGCCAACTAGAATATTTTATCTGCCAAAATGTATGATAAAACCGACTTTATAAGAACTTCAACGCCGATATATATATTCAGCGCTTAGCCCCCCCCCCACCAAACTTTATGATTAACTTACACAAATCTGATTAGGGAAAGTACCAAACAGATGCATTTTACATCAACAATACATACACATTAGATATACAAGGAAAGAGCCATGAATTATAGAATCATGATGTAGTTATATAAGGGCACGTACCGTTTATTTTTTTTTCAAGTAAGAAATTTTATACATAATTATAATGAATACAACACCTGCTTGTACAAAGTGTATTTAGTCTTTTATTAGACAATGATAAACAAAAAGGTTCTATTATATCAAAAGGGTCGTATCCCAGTTGGGCTAAATTTTCTAGTACACGTCTAGCTAAAAAACGCATACAGATTAAGATTCATAATATCGATACGAAACGCCACGTTAAAATGTTCGTAGGCTGAAAAGTTCTAAGCCTGTCTGTGAAAGACATGAACAAAGTCAATGGTTTCCATATATATTAACACTTTTGACAACTATCTCATAAGGTCTGGATTCTGGATGCCGGTTAGGCAAAAATTTTCTTTAGCCAACCTAAAAAAAGGGGGCATTCAAAACTTACCTGACGTCATCATTGCTAGGAAAATAACGACCGACCAAATCTGGCAACACGATTATCAGGATATGCTCCAAAACGGCGCAGATTGTCAGGGAGCGTCGGGAATCGGACACGTTTTTGATCAGCAGTTAAGATTTGGCACCCGTCTTGCAGAACGTTTTGGCATTTCTAACTCTTTAGCGATAATGTGCCCAGCACTCTCATAAGAAATGTCCACAACACTGGAAATACGTCGAGTGGTCAATCGTCGATCAGCCATCACCATGTCACACACCGGGTAGTGTTTTCTTGCATGGTTGCTGTTGATGACACACCGGGGCGCGGATCATGACAAGGCTCCAAGCAGCCAACTTCGCTACTGTTAAAACGGAAGGGGCATCATCCCCTAAATTGGAGATCATGTCGGCTTGTATTTGCAATGGGTTTAGTCCTTTCTGTTGCAGGTACTTGATGGCTGCTCTTTAGCCAGTTCTGTCCATTTAGGTGGATTTCAATGGGTAGGTTACCAAGATGGTATTATTCGAAGACAATAATAACACTACAGTTACAGTTCTATAATTCATTCAATGATTGTACTAGTTGGTGTTAAAAGTTTGTTTCAACTCAATCGATCTATATCGTTTCCGGACTTAAACCTTTTCAGCTATCCCTTATACGTGTAAGCGTTTAAACGGCATTTGGTTATTGGTACATATCGGGCTAAACATCTAATCCAGAAATAAGGAGCGCGAGGTAGTAATGCGCAATTTTACGCAGGAAAGATTTATCTCGGGAAATAACTGCTTGAATTCATATGTATTACAAAGTTGAAGCTCAATAATAATTTTAACATGGACATACTAACCTTGAAGCGAGAATTTCATACTTTCTAAGAAAGTGAAAACAATTATTTCTATATCTTTTACTCAATATGTTATTAACTCACTATTATACAATCATAAGCATTATTTCCCACCCTTAAAAATCATTGACACAAGAAAAAATAACACAATTGCCTCCCTTGTTTTCTTAGTTACAACATGGTCGGCCATTTTCCAATGTTGGAATTCGAAATTGAAAATAATATTTTTGCCAATTTCTCAGCTGGCAATAGTGAATTATAGGATTATTAGGATTATTCTTTAACAAGGTAGAACTGTTTATGGATGCCGTCTATTTTAAGGCTTTATTTTAATAAATTTTAAAAATATGCTTGTTATGCTTTAGTAAGTCCATATTAATTTTGGCAAAGAATACGACATTTTCGCCCAGAATATGCCCTTGTTTTGGAACACCCAATATACAACATGTTGAAACAATATTATCAACGTCATTTTTATTGGCTTAGAAATATTTATCCACGTTATTTACTTTGTGTTTCTAATTTAATTGTTTCAAACAGACAAGTTGTGTCAAATTAAATTCTGTTAAAACATTTTCTGCAATGTTTTTCCGATGTTTGGATATCGTTAAAGGGGTAGTCTGCCAATTTGAAATTAATTTATTCTTCATATTAGCTTACCTCATATCTAACTAGCTTGACGGTTGTGGCCAGTGCCGGACTGGGCCCACTTGCCAAAAAAAAAAGAAAAGGTAGTAAAAGAGGGGAGGAGAGGAAACGGGGAAAGGAAAGTGAATATCTATCATACTATCTGTACTGTTAAATATGACAAATTCTGTGAATTCTTGACTATGACAAATTTGATTTCTCTATTCGTATTCGAGGATGTGTGATTAAAGTGCACGCAGGTCACCATATATCTCCATCCGCTGCTCTGGCCTGAAGTGCTTGGAAAATGGATTTGCGGCTGTCTATTTTTCAACATTTTCTGGGGGGAGAACCCCAACAGATCCCCTCCCCCCCTCGAGCGCTTGCGCTATCGGCGCTCGTAGGCGGGCTTGGCCCACCATTTGCTCGTGGGCCTTGTCACATGTATGGCAATTGGGCCTTCGGCCCACCAGTCCGGCACTGGTTGTGGCAAATTAACTTTTGCTAAAACATTATCAGCAACCTTTTTTCCGATGTTTGGATATCGTTAAAGGGGCAGTCTGTCAATTTGAAATTAATTTATACGTTATATTAAGCTTACCTCGCCTATATCTAGCTTGACGATTACCAGCTCGACGGAACATGTTATCCATAAGATACTTAGATACTTCGTCTGCTGGATTTCGACAAGAAAATACAGACATAATCCATATTCCTAATCAATCTAATAGTTTCCAAAATCAAGGTCAAATAAAACCAGATTTCGTGATTTGCATAACGGTGGATGCCATAGGTGGTTAAAACGGGATAATCGCTCTAGCACAAGTTCCTCGGACATATAATACCTGTAGCTTGAGACATAGCAGGACGTGTGTGCGATATTATTATTATTGTGACAGTTAAGATATCACCCCACTCCATACTACGTAACCGGATGTCGTGGCCTATAAACATAGCCAGCCAGAAGAAGTAAGAAATAGTAAGCCAGAACAAGGTATCTCTACATAACTCCAAGCTAAACAGACCCATAGTAAGCCCGATCAAGGTACCTTTACATAACCCCAAGTTAAACAAACCAATAGCTAGCCAGAACAAGGTAAGTTGAACAGATCCATAGCACGCCTTAAGATAAACAGATCCCTAGCTAGTGAGAGTAAGGCATCTTTATCTAACCACAACCGGCGGGGGGGGGGGGGGCTATCCGAACAAGTAGTTACATCTGGTCGTAGATCTTCCTTGGTGCAACAGAACAATGCGTTCTAGCCTAACTCAGACCATGGCAAACCAAGGTGTCCCCCCCCTAACCACTAGAAACATATCAATGTCGTATATTCTCACCACTCTCTAGGCTGATTAATGTGACCTTGTCCTACACAAAGGTGTCCTAGCCAAAACTCAGATGTCGAATATTTTGATCTAAGCAAGACTTTCCAATACGCTAACGTTTACGATAGTAACCTAAGTCTAGGGTTATTTTGTATATGTATGAAAGCAATACATTTTATTTTCTTCTTGAAAATTCTACGTTTTGCATAAGGTTGTATCCCACACATTGAAAAGATCTATTACAAAGAGTTATAAATATTAGATGAACCTATTTCATATATACATTAACAAAACAATGGGTTGAGGATGTGCTATAAACATATGTATAAAAGTTAAGTTTAACTGAAATAGATTGAACAACAGGCAAAGTTATCCCCAAAAGTTGGCAAGTGTTGCTGCTTTACTTGAAAGTATATGATCGTCGGAAACACCACGTGTCACTTCATTATCAACATTTCCTAATGGTAAATTGTCCGATATCGTTCTGATGCGACGGACGCATGGGTCCAATAGGGTGCACTTGAATGACGCCTTGAAAGTTGAAATTCGACGAAGATTAGGTACAAAATGCTACTTTCCCTGTGGAATTATTTACATTTTTGTAGAAAGTGATAACTCCGCTTTGAATTGCTTTAATATCACGGCGCTCGATGGTGACACTGATAACAGACAGTCCTTTAATCTTGACATGGGAAGTGAAAAAGTCTGCGTTTTATCTTCGGCAATTCTTGAAAAACACTTTTAATTAAGAATGTAAATATTTTGACAGTAGAATTGATTTTATTGTGAATGTTAGTTTTAGAAATAGGTAGTGAAGAGATTTGATTGACACAAAATTGTGGTTTGAAGGGAACAACTCGAGACAGGGTCAGAACTAGTTTTTTGTGGTTGTAACTCTGATGAAATGGTTTTCGTATTGATGGTTATAATTGGAAGATGATAAAACTCATTGAAGACAAGCCGCAGGTTAAATCAGGAAAATATGGATTGAAAACTGTTGATTCTGTGGAAGAGAATGCGATGTTGGGTTGTTTTAACTTCTGACGTAACAAAGTGTGTGCCATTTATAGACAAATACGTCATCGTTATATTTCTTATGGTTCTGTAGAAGACTGGTTAAGAGAAGATTGTCAGGATAAAGATATTCCCACCTTTTGTAGTTTACACCCCAACTGTGGATGGTGTTAGAATCTGACCATTCTATCGGACTACTGGTATCTGTCCAATTTGTACAGGGCTCCTGTGATATGTCCATGATATTAGAATCTGTCCATTTTGTACAGTGTTCCTCGTATATGTCCCTTTTGTACAGTGTTCCTCGTATATGTCCATTCTGTACCATGCTTCTGGTATATGTCCATTGCGTTCAGGGCTCCTGGTATATGTTCATTTAGTACCGGGCTACTGGTATCTGTCCATTTTTTACATGGTTCATGGTATCTGTCAATTGTGTACCGGGCTCCAGGAATATGTCCATTTTGTACAGGGCGCCTGCTATATGTTCATTGTGTACAGGACTCGTAGAATATGTCCACTGTTTTTTTACAGGGCTTCTAGAATATGTCCATTTTTTTTTAAAAGACTTCGAGATTCTGCTAATCGTTTTAAAGTCTGCTACGTTATCTCCAATAATGCTATTGCCAGCGTATCAACATGATCGGTTGTTTTACTGGACTGCCAAATTTTAGTTATCTTTCCCTTTTGAACAACTGTAGAGACACGTTTTCTATGGTTATAACATCCTATATGTTCGGAGATATTCGTACCGTGTGCATTGTGCTATCTAGGTAACAAACCTCATCTCTCAGCCCTAGTGTTTCAAGATAAGAGATAGTCAAATATTGTTGTACGTGACAAATGCCAATGTGAAATACATCTGGCTTCATAAGGCGCAATTGACAATATATTTTTTTTTATCAAAACAACGACGCCATTTTGAACATTTCTTTCTAAAAGCGACAAGTTTTAATAATAATTAATCCGGTAGCCGCATCACGATTGTATAGGTGTGGCTTCATATTAATATTGACCGTATTTACGGTCCATGAAATCACTCAGTCTCCCACAGCCGAGGATAGAGACGGTCCAAATGTCGAGGTTTTCCAAATGTAACGAAGCGTGTTGGAGGAACTTCGATGGCATTTTCAAGTTGGATACAAAGTGATAGTTGTGTCACTACATTGGACCCTGTAAGTTTAATTAAAATTAGTTTACATCTATTAATAGAAACATTGAGTTTGCCATGTCAAACTGAAGGGTGGCTTAAAAAGAAACACATCAGTATATCTCAACGTTTTAGCTACGTGTTCGTAGCTAGGTGTTTTCCAAACACATAGTACTGGAGCAACAGCACAGTGCAATACCTTTGTTAACATTTCCCATGGGAATCTCTCCAAACACGACAGTTGTAGACATATTCTAATTTAGTTACAGACAGGGGCCATTTTGTTATTAACCACGGACTACCTTTTGTGCGTCGGGATCAAATATGGTAATGACTAGAAAATGTCCGCTTATGTTAATGACATTTACTGCGAATCTGTTGAATGCCTTTAATGTGTTTATCCATCAGCAACATTAACGAATATACTCGTGGGACGAACTAATAAATTTATTACGGTCGTTATTACATATTCCCCTATGACACATTTCACAGTTTATGTTATTTTATACGTCATAAATTCCCGTCAGCGTTCAGATTCATTCATAAAAACCATGGGGTAACATAGTCACGTGGTGGATTATCTGATGACGTAATATCGAATATATACCATTCACACGAAACATCAACCAATATATAAAATAATACATATATTCTACGAGACCCATTGGTGCAATCAAAATACAAAAACACACAATGTTATGAACATATAAATAATGACACGGTAGCACATGGATCAATACACTGGGAGCTTATAGCAGCCCAAATATGGTGAACTGAATTCAGACAATCCGAATGTCTTCAAGATTATTCAAATTATCTATAGATAGTCCATCGACTTACATCGTGGGAATAATATATTTCGTTGATGAATTAACCCAATTATTATGTAGAAATATGTTATTCACTATAGGCCATCACTAAGTCTTGTTCTGAAATTGAATGAAATTAAGTTGCAAAGGGATGATGGATGGCTGTGCGCAAACTTGGAATGGACATTATAGGTTGTACAGCCTGTACCATATATTTATAATGACGGAGTATGAAAGACAGTATATATCCCAGACTATTCGTGTTTCACAGTAGTATACGAGGCATTGTTATTTATTCTTCCCAGAGGACCGACGAGTCTCTGTTCAGAAAGACGAGTTTCAGGGTAATTTGCATTCAATAAAACCAACTGCAAGACTCCGGGCTCGCAATGGCTTTCGTGTTTTTCCCCGCCAAAATGGATGATTATTTTGATATAAAATAAAGCTCGTTTTAATCCCACCAATTAGGAAATTTTATCTGCCAAAAATGTGTGATAAAAGAGACTCTTGAAGAAACTCAATGCCGCTATATTGGGAAAGCACCACTCCATTATTAACTTACACAAATCTGATTAGGGAAAGTACCAAATAGATACATTTTACATCAGAATATACGTGATCATTAAATATACTTGGAAGGAGCCATAGTCAGTGGAAGTATACTCACGTGAACTATCTTGTGGTGATATGAAAGGCTACGTACCCTTTACTTCTATTTCAAGTACGATTTCAACAACTTATACATAATTATTCATTCTACAGAGTGTTTTTCGTCTTTATCAGACATTGATAAAAAAAAAGTTCCATTATATCAAAATGTCGTATCCCATGAGTTGGGCTAAATTTTCTAGTACACGTCCAGCTAAAAAAACGCATACAGATTAAGAATCATAATATCGATAAGAAACGCCACGTTAAAATGCTCGTAGGCTAAAAAGTTCTAAGCCAGTCTGTGAAAGACATGAACAAAGTCAATGGTTTTCATTTATTTCTCTACATGTGTACACATCTTTCCAACTATCTCACATGTTCACAAGAATAATATAAATTTAAGAATAATATAAATGTTTAACTGAATGAATAATGAACGAATGAAATATTGACAGAATGAAATGCTAACAATTCGTAATTTTAGTAACGGAGCCACAATGTTTCGGTGAGCAGGTCGCTGATTCACTAACAAGGTCCTGGGTTCCATCGCGGAATGGTTCAGCGCGGTATCACCTTGTCTATTTATTCAGATGGGACAAACAAACCGAGTACGTAAAACGAGTTTTCGACAAAGAGCAGACGCAGACATTATTGTCAGGTAACATGTCTCTGGGGTATGCCAACCTTTTTTTTACCTGAACCATGTAAGTCCCGTTAAACGTCATCCTTCTTTCAGAAATATCTATTCATTGTTAAATAAACAATAAATGAATGACATATACATATATATGTAATATAATCCTTATAAGACATATAGAAATAGAATGCACTAAAAATAAACACACTTTATGGATATACTACTTCTGAATTTTATTAACATGCTACGTTTCAATACACATACAGGTATCGTTATCAAGCAAATAATGATTAATTAACAAAAATGTGATGCAATATATAGGTGAACACTTTGGAAGCCATTCTGTAGATAAAACAGTAACAATAAACTGATTAACAAGATGAAAGATGTAATATATACACTACAAGGAGAAACCATTATAGCTGATAACACAATAACAACAATTAATTAACCAGATCAAAGATAACAATTTTGCAGATACTCAAAGACCATAATAATTAAACAAATAGTAGAAACCATAATAATTTAACAAATGGATAATAAGTAGAAACCATAGACCACAATAATTTACCAGATGAAATACATATATAATAAATAGAAACCATTTTAGCAGATTAAAGAAAAAGATAATAAGTAGAAACCATGTTTCGGGTACGCCAAAGACCACAGTGATATAAATATTTAATAAGTAGAAACCATTTAGCAGAATAAATAAAAAAGAAAAAATAAAAAAGAAAAAATTGTTTGGGGGGGGGGGGGGCACACATTAACCAACTATTAGGGATTAAGTAAATCTACCCATAGGTTTGGGAGAAAATGTCCAGTGTCTCTGTTTAGTTTGGGCTTATGTTTCTGGATTTCTAGTGCTTCTCTGAGGACTCTGTTTTTCCACACTGTCAAGTTCCTGGCTAGAATTTCCGTTTTTTCCCATTTAATCTCATGCTGTGGGTTGTTATAAATATGTTCTGCAATTGCTGATTTGTTATACTCTTGCTTCCTAACTGCAGTGTGGTGCTCTTTAATTCGCACTGACATTGGTCTGGATGTTTCTCCTATGTACTCACTGTCACATTCACATTTTATTTTATATATGACACCCTTTGGGTCGTTTTTTGATTGTTTTAATCTGCCATTAGCGTTTTAACATGGTTTTTAATGTTGTGCCGCTGCTAAATACCACATCTGCGCCTATTTGTTCTTTTAGGATTCTTTTGATTTGGTGACTGACTGGTCCTATGAATGGAATTGTAATGAATATTGGATGATTATTCCTTACACTTTCTGGTGGTTTGCACGTGTGTGTTAGCGTTTTCTTCATTGTTGATTTAACTTGGTTTTCAGGGTAGTTGTTGTATTCTATAAGGACATTGTTGATGTGTTGTAGTTCATCGCGTAGTAGTTCATCGTCACACAATAATTTAGCGCGTCTGGTTAAAGTATTTATAATTCCTGTCTTGACTTTGTTAGGGTGGTTTGAACTGTTATGTATATATTGGTCTGTGTGGGTCGGCTTACGATAAACAGTGGTTTTTAGATTATTTTCTGAGTTGTTGACCAATACGTCTAGAAAAGGTAGCTGTTTATCATGTTCAAGTTCTACCGTAAATTTCATGCGAGGGTGGGCGCTGTTAAGATGATCAAGAAGGAGCTGAGGGTTCTTACTTGTTTCCATGATGACAAATATATCATCGACTTTTCTCATCCATTGTATTGGTTGGAAAGGTGCAGACAAGAGAGCAGTATCTTCAAAATGCGTCATGTACACTTCCGTTATGAGTGGACTTATTGGAGAACCCATGGGCAACCCGTGGACCTGTTCATAAATGCCGGCCTGCCATGAAAAATAAGTAGAGTTGATGCAATCATCTATAAGTTGAATTATACTATCGATTTTGAGATTTGTAGACAGTTCATGGTAAATGACTTCAATTCGTCGTC